>VZRI01012915.1:0-49446 GCA_013397515.1 Upupa epops
TTTGGGCAGCTTCCTTATATACCTTCCATTCTAGCTCTCCATTTTTTGGGTTGCAGATGAACAAAAGGCAGGATATAGAAGTTTGGTTCTTTTCTTTCATGATTCTTTCCCTTCTATCTCTCAATAAAGTCCTAATATTTGTTGTTCCAGTTTCTGCAATTGTGTTTATTCTCTTCCTTCCAGGATTGAGAGGGGCAAGATATTACTCTCTCCACAGTTAAGCAAAACACTATCCTAGTGCTAAGCCGTTATAGCTACTCTCTTTGAGTTTTGGGTCAGGTAGAGAATTGTTGGGGCAGTGGTGGAAGACGGATGTGAACCCCTTTGAGGATCCTTCTGTGACGCTTTCTCCCAGGAAAAAAAAAAACATTTAGATTCAGTGTAAATGACAATATTCTTCTCTGCCAAACAGTGGAAGGTATCACTAAACCCTGGGGTAAACAGATGTAATGATGACAAGACAAACACCTTAGTGTTTGGGACATCCTGATAAAAGTTAGTGGCTGAAAGACACATGATGCATCCTGTTGAGTAAGGCAACTCTGTGGGTCAAATATGAATTCTGACATAAGCACATAAAAAAATACCAGTCCACCGGGAATTTGTCTTTTATTTCACATCACAACAGATACAAAGGGGATGATCAACACATTAATGGATATTAGTAAAATGTCAGCTTACAGTATAAAGGTAATTTAAAGTATGTGAGAAAGTGGTTGTTATTGTTATTATAGTTGTGATAGATGTGATATTAATAGCCTTTACTATTGATTTTACTACTTGTGGAATCTATTATAATTGCTAATAGTTAATAATCTGATCACCTGTAACAAACATTTTACCTACAGCCTAAATGGATTATATGATATAAGTTTAATACAGTAACACACAAAAGACTAGAGAAGAAAGTGTTTTGTCAAGGACAGGAAAAGTATTTTTATACATGTGCATCTGCACATATATAGTTTTGCTCCTAGGGAGTTTTGCTCCTGGCCATACAAATTGTACAATAGTTCTGTTTTATTTAGCAGCTTCAACAAAAAGAAACAGAGAAGCAATATTGCAAGGTAACAAGTTCTAAACAATCAATTTGCAATTTTATTTGATTTCTGGGAAACAAGAAGAGACATGTTTGTACCTAATTTTTTTTGTTACACATATATCTGGTTGGTATAGCCACATCCTAAGCCAGGGCAATTGCCACAGCACTATTGACTTTCAAGCTGCTTGTGTTCAATTGGTCTAATAAATGACTCTGAGTTAAATGTGATTAGAACCAATTCCTGGAGTGATACATATTCTTAGAATCAAGGAACATATTTGAGATTTTTTAGATTTGTACAATAATGAAGAGAATATTCACCTCATTGTTTAGTTAGATGGGGTTCCTTGTCCTGCCTCTGCTCTGCTGCAGAGTTCCTACGGGTCCATAAGATTCTTAATTTAAATGGGATGATGGAGGGTGTAACAGAAGAGATACAAGACCTATCAGTCTTCAAAGCACAGAACGTCATTTGCTCTCAGCTTGATAACATATTGACAGCCAGTCAATATGTATGCAATTGCAATATATATGCAATTTACACACGAATCAGCCATGAATTTTTAAGTACTTCAGTGTTAGAATATGTGATCCATAAATGCCCATGATCTGCAGAAACAAATATAAAAATTGTGGGCATGCTTTATCCCTACTTATGCATGAATCCAACTCCTAAGCTTTTAGGAAAGAGTTAACAAACAGGACACAGATATGTACAGCTAGCAGAGGAAAGTGAGTGCTAAACTTCTAAGTCCTCTGGTGCACGTAATGGGATTGTGGATAATGACTGCTCAGAGGTGTGTAATGTACCATCAGTGAGGACTGGTTGTGTCGTTTGCTTACACAGTGAAAGAAGCAGGAAATACAGCTTTTTACTCTGCCTCCAAAGAAAGATAATCATAACTGATTATGCCCAGGTAAAGACAACTAACTGCATTAAACTAATAATTAGGCAAAATGACTTCTAACTTGTGCTGCAAGTGTACTTATTGTGACCTGTGAAGCACAGAGACCTGCTTGCCATCAGGATCTGCACATTAACTAGTCTGACAGCTGTGCCCTGGTTTGACTACCAGTTTCCCACTTACACCCTAGCTAAAAGTCACCACTGTCTCCTTACGGGCTTACATGGCTCATAAAATACGATTGCCTTCAGGTTGTGGAGTTTTAACTGCTATTTCATCCTATTACAGCACTCCTTTGGCAGGACAGAAGGGGATGAGCTTATGTACAGCTATAAATGAGATCTCCAACCTACAACTGGTTCTACAAAGAATGGGAGAGGGATAGTTAACTATTCTCAGAATAAACCAAATACTGAAGGTATGCAGAACCTCATTACTTTAAAACAGGAGTTAGTTCATACTAGATAACAGCATCATTGAATATTGTCTTGTCACAGCACAAGAATTAAACAGAATTTCTTAAAGACTCCTTTACTGAAAACTCAGGTCTTTCTAGTTGTTTTTAGTTCTTGACCAGCAGGTCAAAGGAAGTGATTCTCCCCCTACACTCCACATTCATGAAACCTCACCTGGAGTACTGCACCTAGTTCTGGGATCCCTAACCTAAGAAAGATATGAATCTGTTACAGAAAGTCCAGAGGAGGGCCAGGAAGATTATCAAAGGANATTTACCTGAGAAACATGAGTAACGAAGGTAAGGGAAGGGAAGGGAAGGGAAGGGAAGGCTTGGCTTATTGTGGCTTTTCATTATCTGAAGGGGTCTCACAATGAAGTTTGGGTATTGATTTTTTACCAGGGCATATAGTGATAGGATGACAGGTAATGGCTTTAAACTGAAAGAGAGTAAATTTAGATTAGGAGTAAAGACATTCTTCACTATGAGGTTGGTGAGGCACTGGAAAAGGTGAAGCTGTTGAAGCCCTGTCCCTGGAAGTATTCAAGTTGGATAGGCCTCTGGGCAACCTGGCCTAGTGAGAAGTGCCCCTGCCCATGGCAGGGAGGTTGGAAGTAGATGATCTCTGAGGTCCCTTCCAAAATGACCCATTATGTGATCTTGTGATTCTATTATATTCTGCAAATTAATATTAAATAGAGATGTGGCCAATGCTGTGCTATGAAGCCTGTATTTCCAAATCTCTTTCTCATGGGCAGCTAGTCATCCCTCAGCAATGTTATGGGCCTCTGCTTCTGAAGTGCTGCTTCGTAGCAAGGGAAACAATTGAAGTTAAGGCAGTGGAGGTTTAGATTAGAATTTAGGAATAATTTCTTTCCAGAAAGAGTGGTGAGGCACTGCAGACAACTTCCCCGGGAGATGGTTGAGTCAGCATTCCTGGAGGTATTTAAGAAGCATATAGACAGGGTGCTTTCTGACATGATATAGTGGTCAGCATGGAGGGGGGCATTTTGTGTTTTTTGTTGGTGTGGGTATGGTCGGACTTGGTGATCTAGGAGGTCCTTCCCAACCATGATTATTTTGTGATTCTGTGAACTCCTAAAGGAACTGAAGATTCCCTGGGACTCTCCTGATCCCTTTTGACATTTAAAGCTCATTCCAAGCCAAACCATCCCACGATTCTCCTGCAGGCAACACACAACACGTTCCCCCACAGGTCCCTCCACATAGGTTGTTGAGGTCACGCAGTAGGGCCCCACTACCCTCCCGCGCACTGGGGGGCCGGGCCCGCTGCCAGGAGGGGTCGCGCACAGCGTGGAGTACGCGCAACGGCCACCAGGTGGCAGCAGGACTCTGCGGTTCGCCTGCGCCAGCAGTGCGGCGGCGGGGGAGGGAGCATTTGTCGGTGCCCTTCCCGCAGCGGCAGTGAGGCTCCCGAAGAGGGTTCTGCGTTCAGGGGGTCTCTGTGGCGAGGTGGGGCGGGAGAGCTCCGGGTGCGCACTGGGCTCAGGAGCGCAGTGGGGACCAGCCTGTGCATTAATGAGATGCAATTAGCGTTATAACCGGATCCAGCTCGCTCATGCCAAAGACAAAGCGTTATGCAAATACTCCCCCACAACACATTCCGCGCAGTCTCCCGGCGCCGCTCCCCAGCCCGCGCTCGGCGGTGCGACACGCGGCGTAACTTAAAATTGATTGTAACGCGGCCGGATAGGTGCCGGGGCCGGGGCGGCGGCGTTGTTCGCGGGTCGGTCGGTGCTCGGAGCCGCGGTCACTTGCGCTCGTCAAAGGTACCCTGTTCGGTGGGAGCGGTTTAACCGAGCTCCGTAGGCTCTCACGGCCTCGCTCTGTGCGGGGCAGAGAGGCCGGCCAACGTACGGTCCCGAGGGGGGAGCTCCTGCGGGGGTGGGCTCTGCCTCCTGCTCATTTGGGGTGCAGTGCGGCTCTACGTGCCCGTCCGTGCTTGTCTGGGGAAGAGGGTTGCTGTTGGGCTCCTGGCTGGGACTCCAAATTTTCGTGTGCAGACTTTTACTTTATTGAAGACCCGCATGACTTCTTCTCTCAGAAGATACTGGCTTGTTGTTTTCTGGTGAACCCGTAGCCAGCCCAGCCCGCCCCAACACCGAGGAAAAGCGCAGAGAAAATACTGAGAGGAAACGACTAGAAAATGCGCTGTAGGAAGGATGCGAGGGCTACCGAAATCCTTAAAAATACAGCATCCAGCACGAGTCTCGTTGCACGGCGTCCTGTAGAATCTAGCCGCATGACAAAATACTATCAGGCGTGTATTGTCAAGACTTTTGTCTGTATTTCACCCTCTTCCTCTTTTACATCCTTCCGTCTGTCTTCTCCATATTGTTTTAATACAAGAAGTTGGTTACTTCGGCGTTTTAACGTCTCTGGCTTCAGACCGCCTCTCTGTAGGAACTCCTTTTCACAAAAATAGATTTCCCCCCCGCCCCTCCGAATCTCCACTTAACGGCACAACTGGTATGTATAAATAAAAGCTTCATTTTTTAAAGTGACGTGGATGTGTTTTATTCTGCAGCCTCGGTAATTTAAACAGCACCTATCTGCTGCAGATAGAGTTGCTATGCACGTCTCTACTGGTGAGTGAAAATTCGAACCCAACTTTGATTTATTTCCTTTCTGTCAGTGATTAATGCGCCGTAATTAGCTAATCTCAAAGCCATTATTTACAGCTGGGGCAGACAAAGGGAAAAACTGATGATACAGCACTTAAGTCAGTCTGAAATTATGAAACGGAAGGAAATATTTAGGTCTCGACTCGGAACAGGACAGCCCAGCCCCAGGTAGTAGTTCAATAATAATAACAAAAACAATGTCTGGTTAATCCATTAATTACAGCTGGCAAATTTTTCGGTCGAACGTGTGTTTTCATCATCTCCGAATTATACAAAGTAAGCATCTACTAGGGACTTCTCCGTTCCCTCCCACTGCCTGGAGGTGGGGGCGGTGCGGAGTGGGGCACCCCATGGCTTCGCGCGTGCCCGTCGGGTGGGCCCGCGCGTTCCCGCCGCCCCAGCCCCGCCCTCGACCCGAGCGGCGGTGACGGGTCTGGTGAGGGATGAGGACAACCCGTGGGGCGGCAGGGCACCCACTGGAGGGACGTCGCCGAGGTGAGGGTGCCCTGGGGCTGCCCACCAGTGCCCGTCCGCTCCCGCTCGCTTCTCCAGCGGTTTGTAGAAGAGTCCCGGCTCCACGAAATCCTGAGATTTTCCCCTTTCTCTTCTTTTTTTTTGCTGGGACAATCTGGTTTCTAATGATAGCATAATCGACCGCCATCACCCCGTGAATATAGCGTTTAGTTGGAGATAGGAAATAAAATATCTATGAAAGTGGCAGGGAGGGAAATAAGAAATTCTATTAGGAAATTTAAATATTTAAGAAACAAAAGCTGAGGGGCACTAGGAAGTGGACAGATGAAAGGTGCTGGTGTGAACAGCACTCTGCACTCTTCCAAGAGAAGCGGTGCAAGTGTTCTTTGTTCCGAGGTGTCTTGACAGAGGCTTACGAAAGTCTTCATTATCTTAAAAAAAATCACTTAAAGGAAAAGAAAACAAAACAACACCCCACCCCACCCCCCNCGTCTATCACAAGCTACACTGCCTCCCCACCCAGTATACCAATCCGTGGAGAAAGAAAAAAAAATCTACAGCCTTTCCAGTTGTTACTTTCTCTTCCCTTCACTCCCTCCCCCTCTCTCCCCCCAAACAAACAATGAATTACATATGATCGCTTCGTGCCCGCTGTAAGGCGGCGACACGGAACAAACCGGGAGGGAGTGGGTATGAGAGGGAAGAGCAGCGCTGCAGGGGCTGCGCCCCTCTCCATTCATCCCACCTAGGGCCAAAATCTACTCGCTTTTCTTCTTCCTCCTCGTTGTCTAATGAAGGATTGATTGAGACATATGAGTTATACCTGATGCTACTTAGCCCTTGAAATAAAAACCAATCCAGGCTCCAAACTCGAAAGAATTTTGCAGGGGATTTTGATTCTGAGAAATGCTCCTGTTTGTCCTAAATCCCACCACAAGGGAGGGGGGTTGTGTGCGGGCAGACATCTGTTTAATTTGAAGCAATATATACGCCCGATCTGTGTCTGTTTGGGGGTTTCCATTTTTAAAGATGATTAATCCTGCCTCCACCCCCTTTCCAATTCGACTGTAAAGAAACGGATTAGAAATGGTATCGAGAAGGATTATTCATTTATATCAGACAGATGGAGCTGTACAGTAGGGTTTCAAAGAAACAAAGAAAATGGTTTCTAAATGGTTGTTTGGCATGAATTATTTGGTGGATTTGCAAACAAGCAAGGCGAAGCACTGTACAGCAAGATGTAGGGGAAACCCATCTGGCACCTTCCGGTCCCTGTCTGGGGCTGGAGGGCTTTACAGACAGGTAGCGGCAGAGGCTCTGAGCAGACCTGGCCCAAAGGGAGAGGACTCGCGAGAATCAAGCTGCTTTTCCTTCCGACAGCGGAGAGTATTCAGTCTGTCCGAACTGCGCTGACCTGCCCCGCGGCTCTGCTTGGCTAGGGGCTGCACCTGTGGGCCAGGCCGAGGAGGGGGCCTTGGTACCGGCCTCCGCAGAACTGGACCTCTTGGGGACACATTTGATGGGGTGCGGACACATCGGGGTCCCGGAAGTCCTCTCCTTCAGCCCACCCAGCTGTTCCCCGCCACAGTTCTCCCCCCCACTCAGACTTTTGCAAAGTTCACACAGGCCTTAGCGAGGGGAAAGAACAGAGAGGCAAACTTTGGGATATGTTTTCGGACCGATCGTTCCCCGCGCAGTGCATCTGTTTGTCGCGGCATTTTTCGAGTCAACTCCGCGCTGAAATCTCCAGCCATATCAAACAGCTCATATATGATTGACACGTATGTTAATGGTTTGTTTTTGTGCAGAGCTGCTCTGCAAATTTCCAACACAAACACATTGTGTAGATCAGATGTTAGGTATAAAAATGGTTTATTGATTGAAATAATAGAAGCATTATTTTGATTTGTCCTGACATGATGGCTGATTTATAGATTCCTACCCCATCGATTTCTTCTTGTCCGAGCACAGGGAAATTATCAAATCTCATGAAAATGCCCTTTTGTGCTAATTAACAACTTGAGATTCAAAATACACGCACATATAAGGCCTTTTCTCTTTCCTTCCTTCCTTCTTTCTTTCTTTCTTTCTTTCTTTCTTTCTTTCTTTCTTTCTTTCTTTCTTTCTTTCTTTCTTTCTTTCTTTCTTTCTTTCTTTCTTTCTTTCTTTCTTTCTTTCTTTCTTTCTTTCTTTCTTTTCTTTCTTTCTTTTTCTCCCTTCCTTTTTCTCTATTCCTCTATCTTTTTCTTCACCCATTTCTTTCCCCTCTCTCTCTAATGGGATTTCTTTTCTATGCCAGGGACTTGGTGCCTGTATGTGTATATTTTTTATCTTTTATACATCTGTTTTCAGTTTGCACTTCCAATGAGCTGTAGCCGACAATAGTGAGAGAAACATCTGAAAATGCAAGCAGACACAGTTGCATGTGTGTTTAATTTCTGCGGGTTAGTCAGAGAAAACAACAAAAGGACAGCTGGAGGGGGGGGGGAATAAAACACACGCTTACAAAGGAGATTGTGACCCTGTAAAAGAGAAAGGCGAGTACAACGTAAAAAAAAAAGACTGCAAAAAGTAAGGTGAGCAGCAGACGTGAAGCAGGAAAAAGTGTCAGGGAAAACTGATCAAGAACAAGTTAAAAGCCAGTCCAGCTGGGTGTTCCCTAACCTTCTTTATAAGGTGAATTAGGGAAAAGACAGCTCGGTCTGCATAAACAAACTGTGAAGATGCACCTGCTGAAAATGTATATCTGATCCATCTACAAAGATATGTATGTGTTTATCCATCTGTACATATATACAAGGGGATCTAGAGCATCCCAACACTAATTGCAATTGGGCGTCGAAGAGGTAAGTCTCATAATTCTCTCTTTCATGAAGGAAAAACGAAAACCCAAATCCCTTGAATAGCCAGCAAGAGCCACATCCTTGCAATATTAGTTGGGCTGCTGCAGTTCGAGTGTGTTTGTTTGTTTTTATTACTTTTTTTGTTTTGTTTTGTTTTGTTTTTTTTTTAGTTCTGGAGGAGACTGGGTTCTGCGAGAGACAACCATATGGGGAGGGAGGGCAATCCCATTGTCTGTTCGCCAGAAGATCTCGTTTTGCCCTGGAAAAGGCCATCAAACGCATGCAGGGTCCACTCAGGAAAGTAAAAGGAATGGCGGGGGCTTGTGGAGAAAGAAGAGTGAGTGCATGTGGATTTAATAGCAGTGAAAGTATTACAGGGGGATCAGATTTAGAGAGCGAGCGAGAGGGAGCTTTTGAACATCTGCCTAATGCAGCCAATAGAAGTGACATTAGTGATATTGGAGAGAGGGAGACACTGCCGCCGAACGGACTGGGATTACGGGAGCCTTCCCAATCCGATTAGCCGCTGTCCCTCTCCTGCCAGCGGCGGAGACCGAGCGCCCTGCGCACGGACGCATTGCCGGGAACGGACCCAGTCCGCACCCAGCTTCTCAACCCGCTCCGCTGCGCGCTACTGCGCTGCCGGCGCTGCCCCGATCCTCTGGCTATACTCTCCGTCTCCCCGCCAACCCCGATAGCCGCGGCTCCGTGTCTTCACACAACCGCTCCGGAGAAGCAGAGCCGAAGCCCGTGGTGCAGCCGATCAAGCTGCTCGGGTTTAATATTCATCGATACACCGCGATGAAATTCCACCCCGCTCCCGGGGAAACATTTATTCTCCGGCTAATTGTAATTTACTATTACACGTTACACCTCGTCACGTAGGGGGTTAGGAAACAAGATTCTTTCATATAGTTATTGGCCTCCTTAATCCTATTCCACTGCGTATCACCCCGCATCTACAAGTCCTATTGTTCCCTCCTCTACATCTTACCAGTCATTTGAACTAGTATGAAAAGAAATAAATAATCTCAGCCTGCATAAATTTAGGCATCACAGCCCACGACTCCGAGAGCGGAGCAAAATGTATCAATGGGTTGCAATGGTAGGATGGCGCGGGATGGGGGTCGTGGCTGGCTGCTCCGGGGCGTGCACCTTCTTGTCCAAACCGTCTTGTGGGCAGCTTCCGGGGCCACCGGGCCTGGGAAGCTTCGCATTTGGGGTGGCTTGGCAGATATTTTCCCTCCACTTCCATTACCGGGTAGAATAATTTAAAAGCTTTCCTTGATTAATGACACGAGAGATACACAGAAACGCACATTTAAGAGCAACCTGCATCTAAGCAAGTGTGTCCTGCCCGTAAGCATCATGGGTCTTACAGTCCTTGCTCAAAAAAAAGCAAAGAGCATCTCTCTAGCTCTCGAGCGCGTGGAAAATGCCTGCAGTTTGTACCTCCAGGCATTACAACATGCCTGAGCCTAGCTGAAAGCAACACTGCAGCTTGAGCGCGATCGGCCGCAGAGGAGTGTCACTGCCTTCAGCTCTGCCAGGGACACTGCCAGGGGCTGCCGAGGGGCTCTGGAGTACTATCAGCTTCAGCTTTGAGTCTGCCTCTTCACAAGCTGTTTTACCATCCAGTAGCAGCTACCCGAAACATGACTCAAAGGCTGACTAGCATCCAGCTCATGAATTACAGAAAATTAATGCCCTGCTTAAAATTCGCAGCAGTGAATTTGTAATGTTCACATTTTTCCGTGACAGTCATCTTACAGGGAGATAATGTGTAACAGCTACTGGGTTTCCCCTTTGAACAGAGTTGGAATAATATGGCAAAGGCCAATAAGTCTCTTTGGCTTTGATTTGCAAAGCAGTATTGTGCAGCAGTTTCATGATCTGTAGCACATCAGTGTTATATCTGATGAGAAACTATATCAGTATGTTTCTGTTTACTTGATAGTTTGGTAGATTTTTAGTAGACAATAAAATCTTTCTTCTCATAGTGCTAGGTAGACTTTTTACGAATTTGGACTAATTTTACTAATTTTTTCACCTTCACATATCAGGCACTGAAGTTTTTACTACGTCAAATTGTCTATAATTTTAATGGTGGCATTGGCCTGTTAGATACAGTTGGGACAAAGAGATGAAGGTAGAATTTTGAGGTATCACTGATATAATGAATGTATCTCAGAAGACCTGTGTAATTGTCTTCTCACTTTTCCAAGCTATCGAGTATACCTCATTCAAAGAAATAAAAAAGCATAAAATTTGTGCAAAAATCTTCCCCTGGTTCCCAAGAACTTCTTTTCCAAATCTTCCGAGGTTATTTTCAGATCAAAATTTCATAAACTCAACTTGAGTATCCAAGTATCTTAGAGGAACAAATACTATCCTACCATCAAGTCCTATATTAATCTTGTTCTTGCATTTTGGTTTGTTGCATAGCTACATTTTTTCTATGCAATACACTCTTGAGTTATTATTTGCTCTCTCATGTTCCTAATAAAATGAATGGCTTGCATCATTCTAGTCATTCTTTGTTCTTAAGTAGAAGTGGTTATCAAATTTATTCATGGTCTGGCCAGCAGGAGACAGTGACACTCAGGGAGTGGTAATACCTCTCTGCTCTGTGCATGTGTACTTCAAGACGCTATAGAGTTCCTATTACAATTTCCCACTTCTGAAATAAGGAAGAAAATGGATATCTAGAATCTTATTTTCTGGATCTTCAAATTTTATATGAAATATATTTGAAGATTAACATGGAGTGCCCTAAACAGATTTCCAACATTTTAATGTTTTTTACGTTACATTGGAAGTTTTACCATAGATATTTCTACTTAATATTTAATACCTATTTAAAATAAAAAAGCTGAAACCAAATCAAGATGATGACAATTGAGTTTGTAGGAATGAAAAGGTAAAAATATAAATTCCTACTATTTAATACAGTCCTGGATTTTATCCAGCAGTGAGTGAGAAGCAAGCAATTTTTTTTTTAGTATTTTCCATTAATTTTAATGTTTTATTTATAGAAAAAGTTTTATTTATACATACAGTCTTTTAAAAATGTATACTAGGTGCTCCAGATGGTCATGCAGTGAATTCCAGAATGCATCTACTCTGAGGTGGACTACTACCATTTTTAAAGTTTGTGTCATTAGTGAAATGCTCGAATTCTTGTTTACATCCATGAATTTCAGAATTGCACTCGTCTTGTATTAGGAACTCAGAAGCTGGGAAAATGAATATGATATTGAATATAAAAATATAAAGATTGAAACTTGCTGCTCTAAAAGGGTTATTTTAAATTACCAGCACAGGAAATATCTGGATGCATTTGTCTGTGGATAGGACAAAGTCAGTCTGCAGAATCCTCTTCTGATGTGAATCTGTCATCATGAAAGCAGAGTTATTTTTGCTCATGTTAGCTGAACACCAGCCCCATATAGTGTATGGATTCCAGAGTGGTCATGGACAAGTGGAGTGGCTTTTAGACAATAATTAACTGGCAGATTGTGTTTTGAATATTATTGCAGCTGTTCCTGCTGATTCTGTCAGAGGCCAAACCCTGTTGTGCCAGACACTATTTAAACCTGGAAACAGAAAACTGGTTCCTGCTTGGTGTTTCTTTCATAATCGGGAAACCCTGTCTCCCTGTCTTGGTTTGCTAGGTTGTGACTCTGGTGGTAGGAGCAACATGCCTCTAAGCTTTGAGTACAGCAGAATTAGCTAAAACATCACAGATTAACTAATGTTTCTGAAGTAATGTTAGAAAAAAGGTAGAGAAATGGGAGAAAAATGTAGAAGAAGGAAGTTTGAGGGAACAAAGGGGTATTATGAAAATTTGTGATCATAAAGAAGTCATGGGATTTTGATGAGGCTTATTTTTCTTTTACCAAGATATATTTTCTTAGAGTTCTTTGGGAAATGTAATTATTTGTCCCACCATCTCTTTTTTCCCCTTAAATCTTTATGGATTTCCTCAAGTCATGACATATGTCATGGCAGGAAGGGACTGGTGGAACTTAGTGCACAGTGGGAAGAATACAGTCTCAAATAAAAGTGAATAAAAACTCATCTTTCTCTCAGTCTCACTTGTGTGAACATAGGTATGTGCACACATGTACACACAGCTCACATGTACTTGCTTCTCTGTAAACCTCAATTAAATAGCCTGTTGTGCCAACATATCACACTAGTAGCTCTGCTAGTGGTAGGAACGAAGAGTGTAGGACTGAGATGGAGGCAGATCATCTCTGTCTATACTGATTACTTGTAAATCAGCCAGGTAAACCTCAACAGTGTTGTGTTTATGCTTCATGCAGTGTAACTGTTTGTGGTCATGACTGGTGGGCATGAGAAATCTGGATTCTTAACAGTGCACCTTTGTATGTTTTTTAAAGTATATTCTGAAGGCTAGTGAAAAATGCAAAGCAGAAGACTCAGGTAGTGTTTAGCACTTCTGTGGAAAGGGCATCCTTAACTGTCTGATACTTACTCATATTTCTCTGCCAGGGCAACCCCTCAGATTGTAAAGTAACTGAGAAAAGCTGCTTTCTGATTACACCAGGGCAAATCAAATATAACTCAGTAGTCCATGCAGCTCTCCAGATGCAAGCCCAGCGTAAGTGAAGAGACAATTAAGCCCTATTGCATCAGTCATTAAAAAGGACTAATTTCTAATTTGAGCTGTTCAACTGCATGATGTTGGAGCCAAGGTCCATGACACTTGGTAACTGTCACATCTTGAGCCATACACAGGGGGAGGAAGTGGGCCAGAGTGGGGTTTTGTGTTCCTGTGCACACCAGGGTATGAGTGGGCATCACTCACAGATGGTGGCATGGTGTAAGAGGAGGACAGCTCTGAATCTGGAACAGTGATCTGGGACCTTGAGCAGTGTTTCTCTATCTTGCTAGGCAAGCCATATAAAACACAGTGAACACCAAGATTTCTGATATTTATCAAGTGGAGAGAATGACCAGTGTTTTGTATTGTTCAAACAAGGTGAAAGCATGAACTTTCCCTTCTTGTCTATACCCACTTTCTCTGCTCACTATCACTTGTCACCAGGCACAGCTTTTAAATGCTGTTTCCTGATTACTGTTTTGAAAATATAAATATAAATATATATATAAAAATAGCATTTAGGAGAATGTATCTCCATTGATTAAAGAGACAAATAAAGAAAACAGTGAGAAGCTTGATTTACCAAACAATTAAACTTAATTTTACAACGTAATTCTGGAAATAGGCTTGCTTTTGTGAGCACTGGTCTGGGGAAAGGATAACTAGAGATGTGATGTAATACTTAGCAGCAGGACACATTCATTCATTTGGAACAACATGGACTGTGCAAACAAGAAAGACCTGTTTGTAAATAAACTGTGTTTTAGGTATTCCTCAGTTTTGGCAGCAGACTGAGGTGCACCCGAGTGAGATCATTGCAGTCCCTCTATTCCACCCCCNCTCCATTGTCGTAGCACTGCAGATAAATAACCGCTTGGCCACCCATTGCAGAAAATCATGTCCTACACTTTCTGATGTTTTTACCCCATAAATTTTCGACCACACAATTGAAGGGAATTCTCTGTTTCGAACAAAAGCCCAAGCATTTGGCAAAGCAGAGTCCCTTTTAATCAGGTATATTTTTAATCTTGCTACATTTTTGTCCTTTAAAATTGTTCTCTGTTCAGCACTAGTGCTATTATTTGACTGTAAAAATGGCAAGGCTTTCTTTGTTATTTCCTGCAAATATTTGTATCCTGAGTGCTTGTGTTTTGAATGTATTCAGGGGCTGACTTTGCTTGTTGTGCTTTCAAAATTCAAGAGATTAGCATTTAGCTTTGGCTGCAATTTATGCTGTTACCAAAGGTATTTGGGCAAATGTGGAACGTAAAAGATCCAGTGTAATACTAATGACATTTCTGGGCCAAATTCAGCTGTGACATAAATGGTAGCACAAATTAGAAGCAGAATGTGTTTGATCAGAAGCAAAGTGATGAAGCACGGTTACAACAGAGTAACTTTTATAAGACTGGATTTAAGTGTGTAAAATGAGGATAGCTTGAGCTGGTGGAACAACCATGTGTACATATGTGGTACGTGAATTTGTGTGTATTGAGGAAAGTAAAGCCTTATCCCACACTGGCAGTCAGAACAAGCCTTAATCTGGATTTATATGTATTTCATTCCTAGAGTTATGTAAAAAGAGTATTACAACCAATCTGCACCACACAGAATGGTGGAGAGATCTATGTGATGAGAGCTAGAGAGATTGGAAAGCAAGTCCATCCTGTGGAGGGGTGACACTTCACTGGGGAAACCGTGGGCTTCAGAAACCATGGTGCTGGCAGCCTGGCATAAGTCCTTCCACCACCCATCTGCAGTCATTCCTTTTTTGATTTAGCATCAGTACTCCACTTTTCTAGCCCCTCAACCAGCTTCTTTATTTTGCTTTTGAGGTCTAATTATAGCTTTTTCATGTTCATTTTCTATTTTCTTTTCTGTTATTGTTGCAAATCTCACCTCCTAGCCCAAGGGTGTTCTTAGCCTTCTCTGGTTCTCTGCCCTAGCTGTGTGGCATGTCTGGGGCTTCTCTGTTCCTGTCTGAGCATGATAGGAGACATGCACAACAAGGTCATTCCAATCTGGTGGCTTCAACCTGTGACTTGCATGGTAGAGGTGGGACATATGTGTATTGCATGTTGCCTTCTGATACAGAACCTCAGGAGTGGCTGAGACAATTAAATACGTATTTATTTAATTAAAAGCAACCGCTCTATTCACAGTGGAGCTTTTGTCCGAACCTTTGAGGTGTGGGCAAATCACAGCATAGGTTAAGACCAACAGATGTGTTAAATCTCCTTCCTTCAGGAAGGCACAATTAAGTGTCTGGTTGTGAAATAGCTGGAAACAATAGAAGCTGCAGCTGGAGGCATATAGACCTGAGCAAAGCACCATGCAAGGAAGATTGAGTGATGCTGTAATGGGATGTGAACTAAAGCTGCTGCTGTAAAAAGTTCATGACTCTCCATTCTTCCTGCTTCTTACATCTGTCTTTGCACCTCTCATCTGCTCTGTGCTGGCATGTGAAACAGCACCAAGAGCCAGAACTGGGAATAGTGTGGTTAAAAATCACCCATTTTAAAAATGCCTTAAATCCAAGACAGTATTTTAGTTGCATAAAGTCACTGGATAGTCAGTACTGTGAAGCCACAGCTAGCAAGCTTCCCTGACACTAGTTTAAAATCCAGGGGAGTAAGTGGTGGTTTGACTTGCTGTGTGTAGAAGGAAAATTAAGAAGAGGGACTGACACAGAAAATATAAGGTTAGGGACTGAAACAGCTTTATTATTCTAAGGTGCACGATGCCTTGTCACCTCACACTCATGTATGAAAATGATCTGTTTGTAGAATATTTTTCCTCAACAACCAGAAACTATTCTGGCAAGGACTGTTCATGGTCTTACTACTCATGTCCTACTGCATAGGCTAGGCTACTTGTTTTTAAAGCACACTGTCTTCCAACGTGGGTTTTCCCACAAAGGGTCTCCTTAAAGCCAGTATCAGAGACCTTCTATAACCACTTTGACATCCACCATTATATGACTTGAGAAGTGATATTGAGCCCTAGAGAAGAAATACGTCTGCATCACTGCTTAATATAAGATTATATTTATTCTGTTTCAATATCAATTTAAATAATATCAATTTCTTAATGCTAATAAATAAAAAATCCACAGAAAAGTAGCTTAAACAGATACAAGTTATTATAAATTTATCAGGACACAGTCTTTCCATAGGCAATAAATTTATAGTGTGCCTTTCAGTTCATGGGATGAGATAAAGTGAGTGTTATTAACCTGATTTTTAAGGAACTATACTGTAAGTACAATCTGAATGGCAATATCATCTGGACATTCTTATTTTTTATCAGACCCTACTGTGGGTTGTTTTTCATAAAATTTATGGAAGAATTTTCTTTTTAACGCAATGAAATTCAAAGTAATTTTCAGTTTAGAGTTTTAGATTCTGATATCAATTTGTTATGTAAAGCAGATGGTATTTTAAGTCTTTCTTTTTCTTGTTCAAGGAAGATTGTAAGGGGCTTTGGTTGGCTATTTATAGCAACCATAGAAAATTTAGCTTTTTCATTTTAATGCACTGCAATTAAAATATTTCACTTACTTAAAATACTTAGAATGTTAGCACCATAGTCCATTTAATAAAACATATTTTATATGTTATTTATGGGGAAGACACTTAAGGATTTTGATAATTCCTAAAAATATTTACTTTTTTTTTTCCTGACTTTTGTTTTACCCTGTGTTTTATAGTTCTTCATTTCTATTTGATGTAGGTTTCAAACTTCAGATTTATGTCTTAACACCTTGCAACAAATTTTGTAAATATTCCATGGAGGCTTGGTCCTGAAACATAAACATTTCTTCCTATCAAGGCACTGAGGAAAACCAGATCCCCTCATTTATTATGTGATATCCAGAAGGCTGAGGAGATTTTGATCTCCTTTTTCAGGAACATCTTCTTCAGTAAGAATAATGAAATGTCATCATGCTAAGGTGAATCATAATAAATGTTATGCCTTAGCTGACACTGAAAAATAAATCAAAGAAAGTTGTGAGAAATATTGGTGACTTTTTTCCACAGAGATTTGGACCAGCTTTATAAATTAAACAGTATGCGATGACAGCTTTGGGGCGGTAAGTAAACCATTCAATAGATAATCTCCATAGTAACATAAAAAGTTTAACCATCTCAAACCAAAATAGCACATCTGGACTTGGCAGTGTCATATGGCAGCAGGCAACATTTTATTGTTGTCAGAAGTCACAGCACACAAGAAAACTGTGCACAGTTTAACCCCTATTAGCAGAAATTAGTGAAAGGCAAGCAACGTGTTCAGGAAGAATTCTGATCCTGTAAATCATATCTATTTGCTCACCTTTATGTTACATAAAGATCCTGTTGTGACCCATCTGCTGTTTGCAACTTAGGAAAATAAGCAGCCTTTTCCTTAATGAATATGGAGTTCAGTCCTGAAAATTCTTGCTCATATGAGTAGTACTAAGTCATGACTACAGAAATCATTTGAATAACAGCTGAGGCACTGGGCTCCTAGTAAGCAGTGTTTAGTTTTAATTGCACTAAACTTGAAGTTGAAGACCTACTTTACTGCTTTTGTGTGCTACATTAAAAATGGAGTTATTTAATTTCTGTGGATGTTGTAACTTGGAGATAAAGAAGACAACTGCTGAAGAGAATGAAACATTTTATTCAGTAAGGACAGGGATGTGTGTGACACTCCATATCTTGGCATGAGAATAAAAGAGCACTTTGCATCTTGATCAAGCTGCATAAACTCTGGGTCAAACCTAGATAAAATAAGTGTGTAGCTGACAGCAGGAGGCATACACAGCGTGGTTGGCAGGAGCTGCATGTGGTCTGTCTGCTCCTGTGCCACAAAATTCTCTTTTGGCTTCACTATGGGGTGTTAATTTGCCCCTCTCTGAAGCAGCAAATAGGAAAGGAAACAGATATAATTTTCATTCTGTATTTATTGTGAACTTGCTGTTCTAGCCAGGTTTTTTTCCATAGAGGGATGCAGCAGTTTTTATGTATGGGCTATAACACCAATCGCATCTCTGATACAAACTGTTTCAGAGTTTCTACATCCCAAGGATTTTCCTGGACCTGGGCTATTATGTATCCCCTGCTGCTCACAGCTGATCTCAAAGACACACCATGTGGCCCCAGATCTACAAAATCCTGCTTCACTAGCAAGCGCTTCAGGAGTGTGTGAGAGCTCTGTATTGAGTCTACTTCTCTTGAAGGCAGTCAGCTTCGAGAAACTTCCCTAGCATGCTTTCAGTTCTTCCTCATACCTATCAACACATCTAGAACTATAATCCTGGGGAGGTAATTCAGCCCCTTTCACCCATCAGAGTGTGCCATGATAGTATATTCCAGAATGGGGCTAGAGGGATCCCTAGATTTATGTAAATTATAGTTACAAACAGCCTTAGTTTGCACAACCTCACTCATTCCTATCACCATCCCTTTCCTTATGGGGCCATAGTGTATTTCTGTTTTTCTACACTGACCCATTCTTTTTAAGCTCAGCCATTTCCCTTTGAGCTTCAGGAAAAGTTCCTGGACAGACACAATGCCACAAAGTCCTGCAAAGTTCTAAGTAACGAGGATGCTTCTGTGTGAATGGGTACTTCTTCCCTTTCATGTGCTCTAAGGAAGGGTAATCCACCCATAGGAAAGCCTGTCTGTGCAAAAAAACCTCTAAGCATGATTTGAACCTCTCTAGTATGAAAGAAGAACCCTGCCTATTTCCTTTGGATGCTCCAAAAACATTCCTTAAGCTTGACCTAAAGGAATGGCTGCAGTTTGCAAAGTCATGGCAAAACAATGTGTATGATAACAAATGATTTGACATAAATACTTCTAAGACAAAATATGTCTTAGACAGGTTTATAAAGCTGGGCGGTGAAGCAAGGTCAGTTCTTTAATCTAAATACAATGTTTCTTGTATGTATCGCAATAATCCTGTTAAGAAACCTTTCTGTGTCTTGGTGAAATCATATGCTACACAATCCTTCCTTTCATGCTTTCTTTGTTAAATAATTTAGTAGGGATATTTTGGGTGAGATTCTCATCTGCACATGCTTATCTTTTAACACAAACAGATGCCTTATTCCCCCCACCTCCGATTGCCTATGTAGGTGTCCTGGGCATTGTGTGTGGCTGAAGTGGATGGCATTAGTGTAATTACTTTTATTACATTGCACAACAACATTCTTTACAATCTGAGGTTGCCAGTGCTTTGTCAGCTCTGAGATCCCAACTCAGACTTTAATAATGTGTTGCTAAAAAAGGGGGTTAAATGTTGTTTATACACTACATTTCTGTATGTGGCAAATTTCACTTGCACCTGCCAATGGCTTACTGATAAATATACACTAGTAGAAGTTCAACAGCAGTGGGCCAGTGAGTTAGATAAATACTGCATGACACCATAACCATTGAAGGTTAGTGTTTTCCCAGCTCTCACACTCCAGTAGACATAAACTCTTTTCTGAAAGCAGATTAAAAATAAATAAATCCTTTTCGCAAGGTAAAAAAAGCATATTCAAAATAAATTTACCTTAAAGTCTATCACACTAATCTGTTAGATTTCCTGGATGGTAATTACAGTTTACTCAAGCTTTGTGGTCAATTTTTATGTATAAAAGCATCTCCTATGACTAGTTGCCAATTCTGAAGTCTAAAGGCCTTGCTTTATATTGCTGTAGTGGAATAGAAAATATAATCAAAGTTTGACCTTCAACTTTAATCCTATAAACAGAGAATTTGCTTACTTTACCTTGGAAACGGATGTGATTCATCACAGTAGCCCATAAATAACATGTCAAACTGTTAGAGTGATCAATGAAAATAAGTTATTGAAAAATAATGTGATTGTAAAGTCTCTATGTAAACTACCTTAGTGTTGCTTTAAAATGAGGAAGGCTTTCAGTTTTGGGTAATATTTTTTTAAGGAGTATAGTTTCTACATATTAAATGGAGGAAACATTAAGTATAATTGGCCTATGCAAGCAGTCCTTTTTCAGGCAGCATCTTAAGTTAAATAAGCATTATACCTTTTGAGCAAGAATTTAGCTTTGCTTGGATCTGCAAACGGCAGATTAGCCGAACTGCCTGTTGATTATCACTGTGCCTGAAACAAAAACAGAGGTTGAACTCATGTGCACATGGGAGCCCACAGAAATGATTCAGTCATGGAAAATCCACACTATGACCTTTAAGCCCCATGCTGAAGTTTCGGGACATGAACTGGATTAATTAAGTCTCCACGTCCATCATTGTGGACACAAACTCTGAAGTCTGACATCAGCAATTTAACTAGGAAGCTGCTGTTCATACCTTATGTTTTCAACTGGAATATGCAGATAATGGAGCATTTCAACAAAATCTTTCAGGTGTTTTGTTGGCTCTAGAAGGTTTGATTTTAAAATTATTCCATGTAGTGCTGCAACATGAATTCAAACTTACACTAAAAAAAATCCAATGTGGGGATATTGAACTGAATAGAATGTGAAAATAAAAAACCTAACGTTGGTGCATCTGTATTATTGAATGCTATCATCCAGCTCAACAAATGCTGCTTTACTGAGCTGAAGGATAAAGTTGATTTCAGCCCACTATACCAGAATCACTTCTTGTCCAGCATTTCTATCTACCAGCTGAAGTTAGTTTGCACTCTTCCTGTCATTAATACAGTGGATACTTACCATATCTAGAAATAATGACAGTTATTTACATGGCAAAATATAAATAACATTTTTCACCTTATACTATTGAAAAGATCTTGTTCATGGAGTGTTGCAGTATAAATAATTAACATGTGAATAGACCATAATGCTTCTCAGTGAGACTATGAAACAGCTGATGACAGCTATATGTCTTCCATTTTCCCTTTCATTAGAATCATAGAAATTATTAAAAACACATTCTTTATCTTATAGAGAAAACATTCTGATAAGATTATATTGTAAATTATGTAAAGAAAGAATACAATATAAACAATGATAGTTAAAGGAGTAATTTTCTGACAGACCAGTTCTTTAGGGTTTGGGGTTTTTTTTGCATAAATATAGCTTTGTTTTTTCATTTGTTAACATAAACAAACCATAGTTGAAGTAAAAAAGTATTCTGGATTTTCACAATGACAGCCAGAGCTTTCTTCCGGCCTCTTCCTTTGTCATTTATATTTACTTAAACATTAAACATGGTGGTGGGAACTTAGGACATGTCAAGAATCCCAGAAGGACACTCAGAATCTCTGTCTGTAACAAACAACCCCAAGAACAAATCATTGAAAAACTCTGTTCCACACTGAAACATCACCTTCCTCAACTCTTGCAATACTTTGCTCCTACCTCATTGCATTGCCATGGCCATTGCTCTAGTAGTGTGACAAAGAGGGCCTCAGCATCAGAGGGGTGAGTGGGTTTCCAGTATAGAAGAGCACTGCCTTTAGAAAGGTCTTGTCTGGTACTGTTAACAAAGCCAAGAGGATGCCTCTGTTTGTCATACTCATTACTTGTGGAGTGCAGAAGAACAGCAGCTGAGGTTCAAGCGTGCAGGACCCCAGAGACAAAATACCTGACCCAAGCAGCTCTCAGCTAAATGAGGAAAGAAAAGATGGCACAAGAACTCTGATGGGGCAGAGATGTAAGATTGGGGGATGGGGACTCACACCTCTAAATGAAGCACCTGCCTTTCCACCCAAAGCATCTGCTCTGAACAACCTCCAGAGAGAGAGAAGCTGCTGTGGGATATGACCCACCCTTCCCATGTGCAGAGGGAGGTTGCCATGGCTCTGCGTTGCATGCCCACAGCCAGCAGCCCTGCAGTCAGGGCAGCTCTGCTGAAAAGGAGTCCTATTTCCACCAAATCCTATGGAGACATTGTGGCAAAAGACTGTTTTACAGAGGCGTTGGAGGAATGATAATGAAATGGTTTCTGGACTGTTTATATAAACCTTCCTGTAAATCTGCAAGACAGGAAGAGAGAAAGCACAAAGGTGCCTGCTTGATGATTTAACAAATGGTGTTGCCGTTCTCAGCTGCACGGGATGAACAGTTCCCGCTCTTATATGTTGGCTGTAAAATGAACTTACTACTGCAGTCAGCGTTTACAGACATGCTTCCATATATTATAATTGAAAGAACCTTTTAAAGAGGGAGTTCCATAGACAATAAAGCTTACTTTCTATTTCCTTTTTATGGAATATTATTTTGGACACCTGCATGTTAAAAATCATCTCTATATTCACAAAACTTTTTAATGGTGCACTTATTGTAACACTGCTTAAAGCACCCATCCACAACATCATTTTCCAGGTTCTGCTTTAATATTGTTTCTGGTTTTACAGATTTTCATTTCGTGTCTGAAAATTTGTTTAGGGAAAGAGAGGCTTCTGATATGGGCACTGTACTATCAATTCTTCAGTCAGTGCCAGGCAAATGTAAGCAAGTAAATTTCCTTTAAGATAAGGGAGTTAAAAATTCAGATAGCTCAATCTGGGAAAGGTGAAGGAATTCCTCTTTTAAAAAAATTTAATATTCCTAAGAAACCAGCTTTTTTATTGTTAACAAAAGAATGTGCAACACTAAATAAATTTTTGGTTGTTTTATTACTATTTTTTTTATTAAGAGACATCTGTTTTAATACAGAATGTCAGTATTATGTTATTACTACTTTCTTTTGCATCCCTCTTTTCTCCCCCAAATGTATGCTATGGATCAGAAAACAGTTTTGTTATCTATGCGGATAACGTAACTGACTCACTCACACAGGCTGTACGGATCTCATAAGACATGCCAGAGTCTGAAATATCAGAAAGAAAATCTGAAGAACAACTAAGCATGGCTGAACCAAGAGAAGCGGTTCTTGGGTTTATAGACAGAGTTAATACTGCTGTGAGCAGTACTGTTGCTCACTATTCAGTGATTTAAAAAAAAAGAAGTCACAGAGCTCCTTGGGTAGACTAGAGCAACTCACGAAAAATAAATCTATTCCTTTCTACTGCCATTAAGTGGAGGGGAATAGAAGTATTGTAGCTAACAGCAAGGATGACCTTAGAGATTCTGTTGCCCCACAGCTGATGAAATTATAAGGAAGGGAGAGTTTATAGCACAGAGTTTAGAAACAAATGCCTATGGATTTCATTTCACAGTTAAGGAAAGCCACAGAATTCAGTCCTTTGGGACATCATTTGTGACTTCCTCTATCGAGATTCAGCTCTCATAAAATCTCATGCTGTGTTTGTGCTGCATTGTTGACAGCTCTTGCTATTTTACAGCAAAACTTCAAATAATTGATACCTCAGTAAGGCTGATAACTTAATATCTTGTTTTTCAAGAAGAAGCAGAAAAAAAGTAAGTGTCCAACCCGCAGGGCAATAGACAAGATGACTGATCATGCTGACTACAAAAGACAAAAACCATGAACTATTGTTTTAAAAATTTAATAAATATTAATTATCTCTGTGATATTTTTCATGTAAGTTGTGAATGTAAGATAGAAAATTACAAAACAGCTTTCTTTTCTCTTTCAGAAAGACAAAACAAAAATGAGTCTCCATACTTTAAATGGAGTGCTAGTAAAATATGTGTTGCTACTACAAAAGTACATCTCTATATCCTTTTTTTGAATTTATAATCTGTTTGTGACATTGCACAAGTTGGTGTTTTGAATTGTTTGAACAGTTTCTATATATTTAGGCTCAGAAGTGGATTGGTGAAATTATGAATTACAGCTAAGTGTATTTCAAAACCCACAGTTAAATTAATATTCAGCAGGTTCAGAATGCCAGAAGAAGGAAAATGCCTATTTTCCTGGTGCAATTGAGTGTACATAACATATTCTATACGTTTTAAGAAACTTCCAAAAGGCACCGTAATACAGTCATACTCAATGGTTGAAGTACAATCAAACACTCCATGGAATTTAAGTGTGTCTGGTATGTCTCTTTAAATTTGTCAGTCTCCATTCTGACTTTTGTCATGTTTCAAGTCTTCAATAATATTACCATTTTCTCAAAAGTCCAGATTCTTTCTGATGAAGTCACAGAATTGGTCTTCAGTAATTTGTTTGCTGGAAAACAATTTTAAAGCATATGAGAGGTAATAAATAAAACTGAAAATTCATCCCCCTTTTCAGCTTTCATGTGGTGTATTTTTGTAAAAGATTTACATTTATGACTAAAGATAGCATCATCAATAATTGACCCTTCTGCAAAATGCATTATGTTATAAATTTAATCACATACCAGATCAGACTATTCTAAATTTAACAACTTATAATATAAAAACCCTTTTTACTTTCAGACACACAATATTAATCAATGAGATGTGCCTTTGCATGCATCCTTAAATAATTAACTTCCTTAAACAGAAGAATATCCTGTTAAACTAATAAAGTAACTTCCAATATGTTGAAAAATATGTTGATGTTTTGTTCCTTTGGTTTCTTTTGATTGAAAGCTTCAAAGATCAGTATTTATTGAGGATTACACCTTAAAATTTTTTAGGTTGCATGGTTGATTCTCAAACTTTCTTTACAGATGATGGAAAAAATCATTGAAAAGGAAATAACTGAAATATTTGAAATTGAAAGAAAAACTTAATTTGCAGGAAATTATTGTACTTTTTGATCACTTCTAAAGTGAATGCTATCCTAAAGGTGACATTATAATTTACAAATTCTTTCAGAAAGTTAAAACTTTTTAATTGTAGTATATGTTTTACATTTGCAAATATTTTTTTGCAACTTCTTATGTTCAAAATAATGAAGTAGATGTGCATTACTGACTTTCTGTCTCTGTAATAACAAAGGACCTTATTGCATAGTTTTATATTGCTATGTTTTCAAGCATTGGTGGTCACAGGGAACAAATATGTAATTTTCAGTCAACTCAGTAATTGCTTCCTCACTTATAGAAGGAATGAATATGATGACAACATACAGAAAATTTTATTATGATGATTTATTTTAACTACAACTGAAACTTGGGGAACAATACTTCAATTGCTATTGTAGTTAATGTGATAGCATACTGTTCCTCCTGCTGAACCCATTTGGTGGATCTCTGAATTCCTTAGCAATTTAAACACTCAACAAAACAATTCAACTGTAAAAGTAATTTAGTACTTTTTTCTTATATATTGTGATTTAATTATCTTTATGATTAATTCCATTATTCTGTTGCCTTTCATATGATAAAGTGATAGACATTTTTGGGTATATTATTTTGCCTATATTCCAGCCAGCCTTGTTATAATTACCCATATAGAAATCTTTGTTCACTTGCTTTAGAAAATGCAAAATCACTTCTTCTGCAGTAAATAACTAAATTATTTACTGACTGTTATCACTAGAGTCTTTGTCACTACCATGAAGCATGTAGCACTGCAGCTTACTCATGCCAGTAACCATGACTGTGACTTGGCATTTGTGTGCTAGGTATGTATTTCCCAGATAAGCTTCTTATGTAATCCATTATCACATTGAAACAAAACATGGCAATTAACCAGTCTTTGAGTACCAGGTAGCAACAATAAAATCAGCCTTAAAGAATTCTGAATATATATTTAAAGATTATATTTTTCATTTCATTGACAGTTTAAGGAAAAGTTTATACTTACCAGTTCTTGTGTTTTATGGGCACTCTTTAAACCATTATATCATATGTCAAATTGTGTGCCCTGTAATAGAGACTTTATAGCGGTTTACAACTGCCTTATCTCTTCTCAGAAGTAACAAGTGATAGGAAAAAAGGGAAATGGCCTTATGCTGTACCAGGGGAAATTTACATTAGACATAAAGAAAAACTTCTTTGAAGGAGTCATCGGGCATTGGAACAGGCTGCCCATGGAGGTGGTTAACTGTCATCCCTGGACATGTTTAAAAGTCATGTAGATATGGAGTTTAGGGATATGGCTTAGCAGTTGGCTTAATAGAGTTAAGTTAATGTTGGACTTCATGATCTTAAAGTTTTTTTTTAAACTTCAACCATTCTATGATTTTGATTCTATATTCAGCTCCACTGAAACCCTGTTGGAGTACTCAGTGCAGCTCTGGAGCCCTCAACACAAACAAAGACATGAATCTGTTGGAATGGGTTCAGATGAGGGCTGCACAAATGATCAGAGGATTGGAATACCTCTTCTGTGAAGACNTATGGCTTAGCAGTTGGCTTAATAGAGTTAAGTTAATGTTGGACTTCATGATCTTAAAGTTTTTTTTTAAACTTCAACCATTCTATGATTTTGATTCTATATTCAGCTCCACTGAAACCCTGTTGGAGTACTCAGTGCAGCTCTGGAGCCCTCAACACAAACAAAGACATGAATCTGTTGGAATGGGTTCAGATGAGGGCTGCACAAATGATCAGAGGATTGGAATACCTCTTCTGTGAAGACAGGCTGAGAGCTGAAGTTGTTCAGTCTGAAGAAGAGAAGGCTCTGGGGAGAAATTTTTGCAGCCTTTCAGTATTTAAAGGGACTTACAGATTGGATGGCAACAAACATTTTGCAAAACCTGTTGCAACAGGACCAGGAGTAATGGTTTTAGACTAATGAAGGGTAGATTTAAAATAAACTTGAGGAAGAAATCTATTAAAATGAGGGTGGTGAAACACTGGAACAAGTTTCCCAGGGAGGTAGTGGAGGGGTTATATCTGGAGATGTTCAGGGTCGGACTGTACAAGGCTCTGTGCAACCTGTTGTGGAAAACATCACTGCTCATAGCAAGAACTAGACAAGATGACATTTAAATGACCTTAATAATTCTATGATTCTATGTCATAGAATGATTTGGGTTGGAAGACATCTCTAAGATCATCAAGTCCAACCATCAAACCAATGCCACCATACCCACTAAACCATGTTCCCAAATGCCAGATCTACATGCTTTTTGAACTCCAGGGATGGTGACTCCTCCACTTCCTTGGACAGCCTGTTCCAATGGAATATTAAAAAATAAGAAATACTATAGGAATACACTACATAAACTGCTCATTCATACTGGAACGTATAGCTCTGTTTGGGATACAAACAAAATTATAAGATCTTGGAGAAATAGAACACCTCCCTTATGAGGAAAGGCTGAGGGAGCTGGGTCTCTTTAGATTGGAGAAGAGGAGGCTGAGGGGTGACCTTGTTAATGTCTACAAATATGTGAGGGTTGGTTGCAGGAGGATGGACCCAGGCTCTTCTCAGAGTCATCTGGTGATACAACAAGGGGCAATGGGTGCAAGCTGGAACATAGGAGGTTCCATATAACTGTCAGAAGGAACTTCTCCCAGTGAGGGTAACAGAGCATTGGAACAGGCTGCCCAGGGGGGTTGTGGAGTCTCTTTCTCTGGAGATGTTCAAGACTCGCCTGGATGTGTTACTGTGCAACTTGGTCTAGGTTATCGTGCTGTGCAGGGGGATTGGACTAGATGATCTTTTGAGGTCCCTTCCAATCCCTAATGATTCTATGATTCAGTGATTCTGTGATTACCTTTTCCTTTAACAGCTATTTCGCTGATGTCCTTTTAACTGACTGATACGATTTGACCCAGGATTTGGTATGGTAAATAGGGATAGGAGCTGAAGTAGCACCTGTAAGAAGTTTCTAGAAATCAAAAGGAAACTCTTCACAGCATCAGACACAAATCCACCCGTCCTCAGCCAATCAGTGCCTCTGTAAATTTATATATTTGAATGGAGAAACAAGTTTTTACTGGCTTTTGGGCTGGTTTTTCATTTGCTTCAGGATTTTGTCTTTTTGTTTGTTTTCATTGAGGAGCTCACATTTTAGTTTGGGAATGGGGAAAGATGAGCTGCACCACAGCTACCTCAGATCTCCAGAACTGTCCATTATCTACCAGCCCTTACTTTGCAATGTGGGCAAAGACAACATTGATCTTAGGTGGTCCACTACTAGCATGGAGAGAGAACTGGCAGGGGAGAAACACCAAAGTCTTCTTAAAGAGAAGCTGCAATTTTGAGACACCTGGGCTGGAAACTGGTTTGTTAAAGGGAACCTCCCCTGCCATGGATAGAAACAGTATTTTAATGAAATTACGGAAAAAAGGGGGCACCTGCTGCCACTTGAAGCTGTTTTGGTACTTCTCAGAAGGGATTTTTACAGGGCTGGGACTTTACAGAATGGGCTTTCAACTACCTCTTATTGGTTTTGTAGTGTCACTGATTTTTCTTTGAATATTGGGAATTTAGTGGGTTATGGGGTCCTTGCTCTTGAAAGTAAATATTCTTCTCCAAAGTAATTTCCAATTCTTTTCTGCCTTCAAACTCACAATGGGCCAACTAGGTTCTTTGTCTTTGTTTCAGTTTATTAGCTCCTTGCTAATTAAGCAAATTAGTTCTAGAGCTGACCAGTCTGTCAGCCTGTGACACTAAGTTACCAATACTCAACTTTTCGTCTTCTGCTTTGATGGGTGTTTTCTCCTTCTCTTCAACATCTGTAGAATATAGATATTCAATCTGTTAAAATCACCATAAGCAGAGGAAGTTTCCCATAGGAAAGAATAGATTTAAGGTACTCCAAATCATGGGCTTTTATTCTAGAAATTGTGTAGCTTGGCACATATCTTACCAGTCTGCAAAGAAAGCTGCACTGAGGATCAAGATCAGCACCATGCATGGATTACTGTGGGAAGCTACAGGTCCTCTAGTGTCTCTAGGAAAGCAATTGCTAGATAAGGTTTGATGTAGTTTACCACCATCTCCTATGTTAAATTTCAGTTGATGCAAGCTGTAGTGGTTACTTTCTCAGTTATGACTGGCTTCTAGAGCCAATACTGAGAAGACTACTGAGTTCCCGGCAGTTTCCTACAGTAAAAGATTTTTAATTTTAGTCACTGAACTTGCACTTTTCTTCAAGACATTAAATAGATTTAATACTTTTGTCTATAAGTTTCTTTCTAAGTTTGAGGAAAACATGCTAAAATATTAATGAAGTCTCTTCTTGTCCAGAAGTAGAAAACCAATACCAATGAATCAAACATTTAAAAAAATTTTCATTTTAAAATATAAGAAAATACTGCTAGCTATAGAATATCTCATTGTTATGTATGAAAACTAAGATTTTTGTAGCATCCTTTTAGGTCTTTCATATTCTTAAAATTTATTATGTCAATCATCAGCCACTATGACATCACAAGATTAATTCAAAGCAATGATTTCTTTAGTATTTAAAATGCTTGGAGTGTACCAATTATTCAGACTGCTAAGTGAAAGTAAAAATGTCATCTTAGCTCTTTGTAATCCCATAATGTTAAAGGTTCATGAATTACACATGGACTAGGTAGAAAGAGAGAAACTAGAGTTTGACTAAAAGACATTTTCTGTGCAAAATATGCAGAAACCATATGTCTTCATACAGTCTACTGATTAATCACAGTGACTTAAAACATTTGATTATTTAAGACCCTGTATTTGAATTCACTTTCAATTTAAAGATTTCCTGTATTTATTGCAATATGTAAGTACATAGTGTGTGTCTAGTGCTTTACAAATATTAATCTGTAAAAACTAAGAATCCTGGTATTGTGGTTTTTGCCCTTTCAACCAAGCTGACAAATGAGGGCACCAAGAACCTGTGACTAAGCCTCAAAATGTACTGATTTGTTCTTAAATCCTATTCATGGTGCTCTCCTTGATTGACTTAGCCAAATACTTTAGAAATAAGGTTATGTTTTATTTTCTGTTTTCAGATAATGAAGGTAGAAGAAAACAGCCTTAGGAGGAGATACTAGATCAAGACCTTTGTGGAAAACTATTGCTCTAGGCTAATGAAGAATTAAAGGGCCATTTCTTGTTCAAAATTTCTTTATAAAATAAGGAGGGATTAGTCTTTTCTTCTTTTATATCTTCTCTGTAACAAATGCCTATTTATAACTATAAATAAAATTGTAATTACAGTGACAGCAATAAAAGCCATTCAGATTTTGCCCATCTTTTAACTAATCAGAAAATGTTCAGCATCAATTTTCATATTCACTTATAGCTCATGTACAACTTAAAAAAAAAAAACCAACAAAGAATGTCCCTTTCCTTACACACATTTGAAAAATCCTTTTTATGCCTACCTTTCTAGTGCTTTCTTTTGGAAGTCAGAGAGCTGTGTTATTTGGTACTAAGCATTTTACATGGGGCACTGTCAGCCACATTCAATGAGGAAACAGATAAGACCTATATTCTGCATCTTTTCAACACCTCTGGAGGCTTTTACTGATGTGGCACAGGCCAAAGTGGATACAAAAATCTCTTTCTCTGGTTATGAGGCATAGGGTGTAACTCAATTACAGAGAGAAAAATCCAGGTGTTAAATGTATCAGATATACAATCTTTAATCTCTTGAATTTTATTTTAGTTTCTCTTCTCATATATGAATAGTATTCTTACAGATCTGGTTGAGCCTATAAATGTTTAATCAGCATAATACATATGTGGACTGTTTGTATTTCAATTGTTCAGAATATAAGTTCCATTACAGAAGAATCACATTGTCTTTAATTACGAAGCATATTAACTTGCCTTGGAGATTTTATCTGGTTACAGTGAGTTGCGTTTGGTCTCAGAATGAATTTCTTATTTCTCTGAAAAAAGACTCACTGGTGGAATGATGCAGAGGCAAGTAATGAGTCCTTAAAGGCTTTGGTTTAAGAAATTCAGAGATGTAAGCAACTGCAATCACATCTGTTCACTGGTGATGCTTAAAATATTGTGATCCAACTGGTTTTCAAGCTTTTCACAACCTGAAGAAAATTGTAAACTGCCATAAGAATCATGTGCTGAAAGTCAGGAGAGACCAAACACTATTTTACTCTTCTCTGTAGGCTTCAAGTGTCTTTAAAAGAAGATTGATGTTGTGTTTAGACTTATGATGCAAATGATGACATAATACATCTAATGTTTCCTGGGGAAATAATCACAGTTTTCAGGTGTGAAGGGATCACTAACCAGGAGACCTCATTGACTAACAAGGCGTCATAAACCTTTAAATCATATTATCAAGGCTATCTGTGATGATTTTGAAATACTCAAGGGTTTTCATATCCAAATCCATTTCTTCAAGCATATTCTTAATCTTCTTTGGAGGCAGAAGGATATGAAGACAGTCTTTTGTTAGGTTGCCAGACACACTTAGCTGATTTTCTTCTCAGTTCAAGGCCAGACTTTTGATAAACTATTATTCTTTTACAAAGATTCAAGTATAAAAAAGAACAAACATTTGCTGTTCAGATGTCTCTGATGGTAAGAATTGTAATTAAAAATGCAATTCATCTATTCAGAATGATTATCTTTAATGACTTTCTTGAAATCACTTTCAAAGATCTTATGAAAGTTCAATTCTAAAATGAATTTATTCTGGCTTATAATGATGTGTACTGTACTTGTTTTTTATTAAGGTATGCTATTTATTCAAATCAGTTTCCATTTTTAAATTTAATTGTTGAGGACTGGCATCTGAGACAGAAACGCATTATTTTCAGTAAACATTTTTAGCTTTATGTGATGCTATTAAGTGATAATGAAATAAAGGCTTAGCTATGATGACAGTATAACTACAATGTATATTAGGAAGACAAATTTACCTTACTCTTGAAACCTCAGAAAGCATAGATCCATATGAAATGCAAATGCACATGTTAAAACATGACCATATTTAAAGAGGTCAAATACCAGGCATTGTACAGAGCATATAGTATGTGTGTACCTAATCAGAAAATTGGTAAGAAATGTTATAGTTGAACATGAAAATTATTAATAAAAATATTTTTAAATAAATTGAGAAAAAATGCTCAAAATGTAAGGGAATATTATAGATTTGCAATGTAATATGAGAAGAAGAACCAGAAAAAAGGTACAAATTTCAATTTCTTGCTGCAGAGTTGGACCCAAATATTTTCAGAAGATAGGTGAGCAACTTTTCTTTTATATGGGGTTAGTGCAGTGTTGCACTGTAGATCCAGGGGAGGAGATAATAGCACTAGGCAATTCTAATCCAAAACCCGTGTAGGCCAGGGAAAAGACGTTTCAGCTGATTTCATTACACTTTACTGCAGCTAATGCAGTTTGAACAGATTACAGTGACTTGATAAAAATAATTTCAATTATACATTCTTTTTAACAACTCCACAGATGGTTTCCATCTCCACTACCCAGTATCTTACCAGAAAATACTGAAAAAAGTAATAAAATCAGAAAGAGTTTTAAAACATTATGCTGAAGATATCCTTTGAGATCAGGTAATAGTTAATATTACCTAATGAATGACTAGCAGAAGAGTGAGAAATACCTATAAGTAAACCCCAAATGTAACAAAAGTTTACAAAAAAAGTTTGGAGTACACTATTTAATGAATAAATAAAACCAGAACTGAGATGTCTGTACTGAGGAAAGAAAGCAATTAAAAATCATTTCAGGATGCAAATGAAAGTAAGTTAGAAACATAATGACAAAAAGATATGAAAATATGATGAACCAACAGAATGGCACCTTTCTGTGGTCAAGCAAAGCTGTAAAAAGTGAAGCACGATCTGTGTGCTCTTTCTGTGAAAACTAAGCAATGTCTGTAATTATTAAGTATATAATTTAGGTTTTGGGGTCATAATTGGTATTTTATCAATTTGTGATGTTTTATCATTTGCAGCACAAAAGCATAAAAGGACTGTTCTGATGAGGTGCTTACTCAAGACTATGGAATCTTTTACTCAGCTGTACCGTTAGCAAATTTAGTAGGCGCAACAATTATGTAACTAATTAAAGCATACTGATGCACACTTGAAGCACAAAGTTTAAATTTAATGCATCTTTTGCTAACAATATACTTGAAAAAGTGTGGGATGATGATGTATTTCTTATTCTGTGGTGATTATTGGTATCTCAATATATTATGATAGAACAATGTATTTTATTTTTAAAAACAAAAGGGAAAAAATCCCTGCAAATTATTTCTGTATGTATTAGTGCTGTGTAATTGTGTCTCTTGCTAAGCACAGGAAAATGTATATTATTGCAAACGCAGAAGTCGACTTTAACTCTTCTTTTAAATAGAAAAGCACATTAAATTATTTTCAGGTTACATGGAAGCTGAGCCAGAATAGACTTGAATCCCTAGGGTACTTTTGGGAATGAGTAGAAGGACACCAATTCAGAGGATTCTTTTGAATATTTTGTTTTGCTTATAACCGAGGAATTTAAATCAGGTGTTTCCCATGGCAGCTGTGTGAATTTCACTAGTATTTATATTGACCTCTTAATTGTTATAAAAACATGTATTTTGATACAATTATCATTAACCTGTAAGCAATAACCTTTACATGTTTAAAGTGGTTGCAGTGCTTGTTATTATAGCCCACTTTCAAAGCTGTTCATTTAGTATGCTGTGTTTTTAACACAAATGTAATCCACTCTGCATTTTCCATTTAAAATGCATAAGGCAAAGTGCATCATAACAGGATGTAACTAAGTATTAATCAAATTAGCACAACACTTCAAAGGCCCTGGCTTTTTACTAGACTACTCTTAGACCACAATTCATGATGGAAAGAAGCAGTGTAATGAAAGGTTTTTCAAGCAAGCTGTTTATTTTCTTTCCAGAAAGATATATTGTGGGTTAATTTTCATGACGGGAAAAAATGTGGAGGAAAAGTAACAGTAAGCATTAGGCTAAAGCACAATAAATGGAATTTAAAATACTACTGTGGCTTTGCTATTGACAAACATAAATGTAGTAATTAGTTCATGACACAACAGAGCTCAAATGACCTATTGTTTAATTATTCAAACTTCGCAAACCAAACAAAGAAGAGTGGGATTATTCAGTATACACACTGTGAAACAGGAACAGCTGGAAAGGTTCTTCCCCATCATATGTTTAACTTAGTACATAAACATAAGACCCTTGAGCTAATACTTTTTCACTACTATTCTTCAACCCTTTTGAGTTACTATACTACATTTTCAGTTCATGATAATTTAAAATTACGTTTCAGAGTATGAAAGACCTTGTGGCATATTGACTCCTATATGGACTTGTCAAGATGCTTTGAAATCTGGTCAAAAAACTGCTGTAGAAAACAGCAAAACATCAGGAATGCATACAGGAATGAATGGTGTCTGCACTGTTCTCGTTGTGATGTGAGGGTTTGCTGTAAAATGTGAAAATGATTTTCTATCTTGGATGTAAACTAACATCAATAGAGTTTCAGCTGAAATGAAAATCATTTATGTTAAACTTTGAAATAATGTTTTAGGTCCATTGCTTTTTATTAGATTCAATTATTTATTTCCATTTTCTTCCTATATGTTTTTAGGCTGCAGGGTAATTTGGAAGTCAATCTGAAAGTCAATGGGGAAATTCTGGTTGACTTTAGTTTCAGTAGTACTGAATCAAGGTATTCATCCAAGTATTCCATAAAGAAGAATTAATTTCCTTGTTTTCCAAATTTTGCCCTACACTCTTTTGCTACTTATTCGTTTATTTATGAAAACCTTTGTGCAAGTGAGTTGTTAGTGTTGTTTTCTAAATCAGTATGTAGTCATTGAACCCATTATTCGTTCCCATTTATTCCCAGTAGATGAAAGAAATAGTGCCTAATCCCCAAGTATATGTTCTGTGAAAAATATAAAAGAACTTTATGGCCATATCTCTGTTTTCATTATTGAAGTGCGTTAGTAAAAGCAAAGTCAGTATAGGCACCTCTTTTAGAAGCTGAAAAGAGCTGAAATTTATCCTATGGAAAACTGCTTTGACATACTTGATTTGACATGCACATAGACTCTTGCTAGAGAAAATCACAGAGGAAATGTTACTTTAAGTTATGATGGTAATGCTTCCAAAAGGAAGATTGAATGTGACAGGATAAATCTTTAGGAACCTTTCAATTATAAAAGAACACAGTCAGTGAAAATTCAAAAACAGTACTGAGATTAAAATTATGAAAAATGGAATTTACCTCTAAAAGTATGTATATCCTTTTACATTGCATCTATTCAATAGACCCAGCATATATACAAACATTTATATAAATAGTAATGAATCTGTATTAGTTTTCCTTATATAGGACATCTGAGCATCAAATGGTACTGGAATAATTTGTTGCTTAAAACACAATTAAATGTATCTTTTGAGGAAGATGCTTAGTATTTAAAAATGCCTTCTGTCCTCTATTCTAAACAATGGGACTGAGCAGGGACCCTAAAGCAACTAGATTAATATGCCTTAGTATCTGACAGTTTGCAGTAATACTTTAACCATTGTAACTTCAGGATTTTTTTGTTAGTTTATTTCCTGCTTGGGAGAATCTAGATTACTGATAAAAATTCCATACATACTGACACAGATAAATACAGTCATATTAAAAATAGCTGTTATTACTGATAGTGATGACAAATGCACAGGCACATGAAAAAAAAAAAGTCCTTTGCTTGTAAAAATCTTGAAAAGTTTAAGTCAAATCATACTATAAGATTACATTGCACCTAATGACCCAGTATCTAACAATAATACACAGTTACATTGTTCATATTTAGTTCTGACTAACATATGTTGGATCAGAAATATTTTTTTTCTGAAAATTCCTATCTAACTTCCAGTTTAATTTAGTCTTACATATGAAATTACCTTTTTTTTTGGTATCATCTCCACTACTGTGTGTTTATAGAAACTACTTATATAATGTTTAATAGTATAGTGCTGCCATTGTGAAGAGCCAGGATGAAATACAGGCTAAATTTTGACCCCAATCAGGCAAAACTCTCACAGAAATTGCTGAATAAGAATTGACCAATTGAACAAAAAGAAATTTGAGATGTGAAGACCAGTAAAGGAATTTGGTTAAATCTTTGTGGAATAATATTATATTTTCTCAAAATCAGTTTTCAGTGATTCAGATAATTCCATCACATCAATAGACAGCCTTTTTCACATCTGACAGATCTTGCACCTAGAGAATATATTTTAAATTTAATTATATGTTTTTCCAATTTAATGTTTTTACTTCTGGGCTGAATTCTTACTTATTATACCCATTCTTAATGAAGGTAGTAGAACTTTTATTTGGTAGTAAACAGTGTCTATCATTCAAACACCAAAGAGTAACTAATAATGACATTTAGAACATTTCAAAAACATGCTCAGTGAAAATGTAAGTAGTAAAAACCCAGTGAACTTCCAGAGAACTAAAACATTCATAGGATGATAAGTGTAGTACTCTGAAGTGTATCCTAGAGGATGACAATTTCTATACTGGGAACAGAGGAATCTTACTTCTGAGCTTTTCTCAAGGAGAAGAAAAGGAAAAGTGGTGCATGATGATAAAATTTAAAGCTTTATGGACACCACAAGTTCAACATTTCTTCTATGAGATCAGGTTGCCTAAGCTGGCCTCTTTGGAATATTGAAGTTTCTCCAATACCAATGTAACAGGGAAGCTGCTTAGCTGCTCTAAATATGAATGGAATCCCAGATAATAAGGGTACAGAAGGAACTCAGGGATAACTGTCATTGTGTTAGGGAAGAAATGCAGTTTTTAAAGCTATTTATCTCTTGCATCACCTTTCAGGCAATGTAGGTCAGAAGACTCTAAGTACTGCACCTCAAGGGGAAATTGTGTTGTTTTAATGGAATGCAGAAACATTTTTAAATTAATTTTAAAAGAGAGGAAGAATTGTTCTAGTAGTGAACAGAATGCTTTTTAGAGTAAAGACCGTATGGTGGTGATAGGAATGGTATTACATTTTACTCATAAAATTCTTCTTTAGAAATATGATCATAAGAACTCTTCCCATAGGAATCCTTATAGCACAGCTCCAGTGCATGTATCCCAATGGGTAACAAGCAGGACGAACTGGAAGCCATTGTACAACAGAGTAACTATGACCTGGTTGCCATCACTGAAATGTGGTGGAATGAGTCTTGTGATTGTAGTGCTGCAATGGATGGTGCTAAGCTCTTCAGAAAGGTTAGGCAAGGAAGGAGGGAATGTGGAAGGAGTCACTTGGGAGACACTCCCGAAGGACAAAGTGCTAGAGGAAGGCTGGGCATTCCTCAAGAAAATGCTCTTAAAAAATACATGCTGTTTCCATGTGCTGCAAGATAAAACAGCAAGGAAGAAAATCACCCAGTCACAGTCAGTACTCCTAAGGGTTTAGCATTGAGGCCAATCTTGTTTAACATCTCTATCAATGATCTGGATAAAGGTATTGAGTGCACCTTCAGCAAATTTGCAGATGACGCCATTGTTATAGCAGGCTTGAGGAAGAGTGGCTTGGAGAATGCCTTGGCAGAAAAGGATCATAGGGGGCTGGTTGACAGCCAGCTGAAAGTGGGGAGCAGTGTGTCCATGTGGCCAAGAAGGCCAGTGGTACCCTGGCCTGCATCAGAAATAGTGTGGCTAGCAGAACTAGAGAAGTGATCATCCTCCTGTACTTAGCACTGGTTAGGTCTCACCTGGGATGCTGTGTTCTATAAGAGAAGGACACATACTGGAGCAAATCCAAAGAAGGGCAACAAGGGCCTTAACAAAAAGGCTTAAGGGGAGCAGCTGAGGGAATCATGACTAAGCAAAAAGTGGCTGATCGAAGACCTGATTGCCCTTTGCAGCTGCTTGAAAGTAATTTGTAGAAAGATAGGGGTCACTCTCTTCTCTCAGGTCACTAGTGATACTGGAAATGCCCTGAAGTTTAGTTTGATATTAGGAAAAATTTCTTCAATTGACGAGTAGTCAAGTATTGGAACAGGCTGCCCAAGGCAGTAGTGGAGACACTGTCCCTGCAGGTTAAAAATCTGTGTATATCTGGTCTTGGAAGCATGGTTTTGTGGCCATGCATTGACTGTTTGAGTTGATGACATTGGAGGTCCTTCCCAACCTTAATGATTCTATGATTATGTGATTACAAAAACCAAGAAGCAACTGATCAAAACTCTGATGTCTAGGAGGAGGCTTTCAATGCTGCAGATAAAACTAATCTTTCAGACTCATTACATTCATTCATATTAAATCAACTACTCTCTTTTGTCAAGGACCTCATAGGCATTTTAAACATTTAGGACTAAAATGCAATTTTGTTTCTTGTATCTATTTTTGGTTCCCTCTTAATTAATTTCATTCATCTCTGAAAGAATCTTGGGCAGAATTCTTCAGGTTTTGCTTATGCATGAAAATAAGTTATCTCAAGGTTTGTTTTATTGTTTCCTTAATAATAGATTAAATGCAAGTAGCATCATCCCACCCCAGAGGTCATTTCCAAGACATGGGTAACTAGATCCGTAACTTGCATCATATCTTAGGTAGAAATGTATTTACTTTATATACTGTCTTCACTGTTCTGTTTAAAAATAGCTCAAAAAGTTTTTTCACAAACAAGAGTAGAACTCTCAGGCTGTTTGCAAATCAGTACTTACGATATGCAGTAGACGTGTCAGAAATTGCACTCATTATTTTTACACTGCAAAACACTCAAGTATTAGAGATAGGAATAAATAAACTAGTTGAAAATAAAATCCTATGTATCCCAGAAAAGTTCTTTTTACTGTAGTTTATGAATTATCTCAGACTCAAGATAACTGTATTTCAAATATTCAGTTTGCCATATAGAAACAGTATTATTGTTCAATACTTCTCCAAAATTAAGGTATGTAAGTCTCCATAAAAAAAAAGCCAAATCTAATGCTTATATTTAAAAACATTGAAATGAGATACAGCCCAGCTAAAATTTTTAATATTTATTCATTTTGTAGGTTATTCTCTCATTAGAGTAAACTGAAAATGGTACAGTAAATGCTAAGTTCCAAATTTCAATGTATATTTCAATCACACTAAACTTTAAAAAGATTTTCTATAAAGCTATACCTTTATCACATTCTGCTGTTAACTATCCAGAAAGTGAGATTTTCAATACATGCTTCCACAGAAGTGTGCTAACATCTCCTCACCCTAAAAATGTCGAAGTGGTACATGCTTTATTAAATGTATAGCTTTTCCCAAGGGAATGATCTCTCCTTTTGACATGTCCTCTTTCTGTATATGGTGTGAAAGTATTACAAGAATCCTTTAAAACAGAGCATAGTTTTTGAGAATTTTGTGAATGCAGAGATGAAACTCCTCCTATTATACCCAGTTTATCACTTTTAAGATTCATTGAGTATCAAATTTTATTCTCATCTGTTTTGTGACAGCTGAAAAGCAAATTCTGATTTACTTGATTAGAATTAGAAATTTTAGTTATAAAATAAGTGGAAGATGAAATATAGTCATTAACTGAAGCAATTGTTCAACATACACAGAAAGATTTTTTAAAAGAACTATTTCCTAAATACCTTATATTAATACAAACCAGTCCTTCTCTGAAGCAATTTTTCCTTTTCAAACTTTTGTAGCACTCTTTACATCAAAATTTACTGTTTTAAAAATGTTACCAACCAAAATTTCAAATTATGTCAAATTATGTTTGGGCATCCAACAATTATGCTTTTAGACCTACCTGTATCTAATATTTATCTTCAGGTATGTCTGTTGGCTTTTTGTCTTCCAGGCAACACATGCTGCCATCCATATGTAGTAGCCAGTTGGTAGCTCTCAAGATTTACTAAATGTGGTTGCTGTTCTCTTTGTCATTCTCCCCTGGGCTGTGATATGTCAGGTATCTGGGACTCATCTAAACAATTTGCTGCTTATGGCTAGGAAGGACCTCTGAAAAAAATTCCCTGTACTCTTATTATAAACTTTTTCCACAGTGTTAGCTATATTTTATGTGCTTTCATTCATGGTAGAGCAGGACACTATCGATAGTTTAAGTAGAAGCCTTACTTGCAGAATTTCAAACACATTTCCCAGAGCAGAAGGAAACATCTGGTGTCCATCCAAAATGAAATAAATCTCTTTAAACTTTTGGATAGTTTTGTTCATTATGAATATGTGTGCTTTAGTCACCCAGCTAATATTCTACTTAAACAAAATTGACTTAATAAAAAAAGGCTTTAATTATGTACATCTGTATACCATTATTATTTTTGGACAGTGCTTTCTGCCTGCAGGAAGGTATAAAGTAAATGAAGAAGACATGACCTAATAGAACTTACCCTTATAGATTCCTGCACAAACACAATATTGTTGCACTATGTGACATTACACCCCTTCTTCAGATATAAAAACATTTTTCACAGAGCAGTGTTAGGAGTGTTAGGATACTTCAGTTGCCATTGGTAACAATAGTAATGATAATACATTCAGGATGAATTATGTATTAATTGTTTTGTTGAAAATATGGAGATGAACTTTATTTATGGCCGTGTTTCTCTAAAAGGGTTACAGGGGTTGCTCTTTTATTGTGCATGCCAGCTTTACAAATCAATATTTATACATTTTCCTCAATGCTAATGCAACCCTATCCATTTGTTAAAATAAATAATAAAGTCTGCCCTATTTACAGTGCTCTATGCATGTTATACCATCTACTCTATAAACATCACTGTAGAGAATTAACACTACAGATTCAGCAGCATAATTTATCAAATATGCTTTATGAAAATTAGAGACACTTTATGGGCCTTTATGTTCTATATTCCTTTCATGTATGTAACTCTCTGAAGTGATGTGGAAGTCTGCATAAGAATGGGATAGAGGACTCCACATAATTTGAAACTTGAAAATCTAGTTAGGTTCAAGAAGCGGGCCAGACTCCCTACTAACAGTCTGGAAAAGTAGGCTTTATGAATACAAATTTATACCTTCTGAAGATGCAATTAATGTCTGTGAGAATATATCTTCATTCTAAATTGCTTGATTTCTTAATACTCTTCCCATCACTCCTGAACTTTGACCGTCACAGAATCACTGCCTCCTGAAAGGAGAGGGTTTTGTAGCCTATGTGGCTCCTTCATCTTTAAATCTTTTCTTCGATCTTCTTTTCTTTTTAAAACCAAGACTGCTGACAACTGCACTGAGTGTTAGGACAATGAGTAGTCTTAATTTATCTTATTAGAATCTGAGCCCTGACCACCAACCTCATTTCACCTCAGACCTTTTCCCCACATTTATTAAAAATGACTTATGTCCTTTTCAGACAATTTGCATAGAAAAGATATGTCAAGTGCATAAGTGGGATCCTTTATTCAGTACACCCATATAACAGTTTTCACTATCTCGGATTTTAAAAATATATATAATGACAATTTGTTTATTGTATAAGTAAGAATAAACTGAAACTACTTGTATTGAGACACTCCATTTTTGCACAATGTGAATAGGTAGATGTAGAACAGTGAGGTTATCCAGTTAACCAATTCTTCTGTTATGTACAAGAAAATATATAAGAGGAATTACACTGAACACAATTAAATCTGGAGCAGATTTTCATTGATGCATTTGAAATTATAGATTTAAGACTTTAAATTTCTTTTCCAGGACCAGATGTAAATTTTGAGATAGATATGTATCTGTCTTATAGGCCATGTATTTAATATATCTTTACCCTTACACAAAGTTTAAATATGCAGTTTTAAGAAATGCTTATTAGTAAACCAGTAAAACATATATAGCCATACCCTTCTCTGTTGAAGACTTGTTCCAAGATAGAGGATTGACCTATATTCTGAAGGGTTATTCTCTAAGGAAAATAAAACATGATTAAAACATACTGGTATCTACAAGTAGAGATGTAAGGTCAAAGCAAATCTTTATGATAGCCAAGACTGAGCTTTATACCACCCCACTTTTCTTGCCGCAAGTTGGTCTAGGGTAGTTCATTTTTCTTCTACTGTCACCACAGAAATCAGTATGCTGGAATAAGGGCTCACTTTTCATGATGTCAGACTCAAAATACAAAAATGCCTTTTGGTTGTTTGAGTCTTTTCCACTGGCTATGAAATAGCACAAACAGATGTTTTATTCTGATCATATTATTTTAAGGCAACTGAAACTAGGTGGTGAATCCAGTCCCAACTCTGAAATCTTGAATGTTGAAAGTTCTGGATCTTTATACATGAGAGGGAATTATTTTACTGCTGAGGAAACAAAACCCAGTAATATATGGTTGAACTAAAGATGACTTATCAAACAAAATATTTCTATCATAATACTCCAAGCCTATAAGTAAAGTCTTGATTGATCTTACCTAGGGATCAGTTTTAATTCTTGCTTTCCTTGTAAACTCTAAAGAATCTGACTGCTGCAGTGCAAGCAGTCCCAGCTCTGCAATAGGGCTGTAATTTACAGACCAAATTCCTAGTAGACTTGCACAGGCAGATGTGATAGAATTGATATTGAAGAAAAAATTGTTTACAGGTGTTGAAAATATCCAGTATTGTCAAAAACAATAGCCACCTATAAAGATTTCATGATGGCCAAATGATTTTGATAGTACCTAGGCATACTTTCCATAATCATTTCCATTATAAATGAATAAAAAATTGCTTTTTCTTCTTGAATATCAAATATGGATGAACTTCAAAGACCATCATCCTCAGGCATAACTACAGAGTCCCTCTAAGTCTCATTGCTCTAGTTGTGTTTACTTTTTTGAAAAAGATAACATTCAATCTTCTGGCTAAATTGAAACTTAAAGATACATTTAAGATTAGTTTTTAAGAAAGTAAAGTGCTTAACATATTTTAACTGATTGCTGATAAAAATCCCTTCAATATCACTTAGTATGCACTCTAAACACTTGAAGGCCAGGAGAAGATATAAATGCTCCCTTACTATACCAACAAGAGGCTGGATGTACTCTGGCTTTGCTGTCCCACATGCTACAGTTGACAAGATACCTCTGTATTATCTGTTCTGTAAGTGGAGCTCTCACACTTATCCTTGCAGGAGTTGTTGCTGATACTTTTTCCCATGCAATATTTAGAAAGACTGCTTAAGATATTTTCTTCCTCCAATTTAAGTGTGGAATTAAACATTATTATTTGTATTCATGACTGATATAGATGAAGTAGTGAAAGACAAAATCATTTATATAATAGTTGCTAAAACTTCTTTGTGACTTGCTATGCAGTGACAACTTTATCAGGTTTTACATACCTATATACAAAATATATATATGCTATTAGCCAATTATTGCAAAAAAAATGTGTACATGAGAATGGGAAAAAATAATGACAAAAACATCTATCAGCTTTTAAACTTTAGATATGGATTATCTCATGGACTGTGATTAGTAATGTTATGAGCTACAGAATGGATTATAGATTATGGAATTATGTGTATCTTGTCAAGAAATACTTAATAGTTTCACTCTCAGAAAAGTTTCTGATTCTTTTCTTCACTTTGTGGACATGATTTTTTTTTATACTATCTTGTTCTTTCCTAAGAATTTTGACACAGTGTCATAATTAAAAGCTATAGTGTGAAAAAAAATCACTGGTTAATTATTTCAGTATGTGAATTGTATTACTTTGTTTACACACATGACTGTAAGTATGGTAACTGGAGACAGGAAATAATTTCTTGTAGATTGACTTGAAATTACCATTGCCCTTATTTTAGATGTAAAAGAAGGCTGTTCTAAAAATTTATTCAGTTCCCTTTTACATATGTGAAGGGCCTTGCAATCTGCTTTATGTAGAGAAGAAAGCTCATGAAGCTTAGCACAGGTGGGCTTTACACTGGGGAGCACCAGTGGAAAACCAGCACATGGCTCCACATGCTGCCCTTTGCAAGACTCCAGCTGTCTATGCTGTGCCACCTCTGCCTCAGGTACCAAAACGCCGGCAGGCATGTGGCCACAGCTGTGCCCATGGCAAGCTTCCCCAGTGCAGTTCAGGGGTTTTAAATTAATGTTGATTTGGCATTAACTGTACAGCTATCAAAAGTCCCACAGCTTTGGAAAGGGAAAACACATCTAGGATGGCTGGCTGTATCTATTCCCCACTTGCCTCTCCATCCTCTTCTACAGTGGACTGCTAACCCTTGCAGTGGTACGAAGGAGCAGGTGGCAGCTATCTAGTGCCTTGCTATGAAGTCACATGGACACATTTCTCCTGCACGTAGACACCCTAGGGTCTTCCGCATTTAACAGAGGCCCATCTGCTGCTCTTCACTGCATATGCTGTAGAGGATACTGGTGCTTAAAGAAATGGGAACATACCTGGGACCACAATATCATCTATCATAAACCATTTTAAGCTAAAAGGACTCCACTTTTTCTCAACATCTTTAGAATCTTTTCTGGATTATGAAAGTGGTTTTAAACTATTCTGGAAATAGAATTTTTTTAAAAAATTATTTATTTTATATTTTTATGATTTTTATGGAGATATGTTGCATGTCCAAACACTATGCTGTACCACTTAACCCATTGGACCTTCTCTGAGAATTTAGTTTCTTGATAAATTCAAGTATAAATGCTGCATTTCTCTCCTATGTACATTACCAAAACAAAATAGACTAATGAAGTGGAGGACAAATCTGCTCGATATGCTTCAAAGTTGTTACTATAAATATAGAAAGACTGCACTTCAGCTAATATATTGCAGCTCTACTTTGCTTTAGATCAGTTTAGCCTTAAATAATTCAAGACAGAGAACAAAGACCAATATTAAGTTAGCTCTTCTAATCTTCCAGGTCACGAACTAGCGTTTGTGAAGCTGAACACTGATTTTAACTTGCTGTGGGTCTGGCCTCTAGAAAAGATCTTTGTGAAGACTACATCTCCTTAACTATCTCCCTGATGCCCAAAGAACAGATTAGTGTGAAGAATCACTTACTACTTGCCGCATGAGAAAAAGCAAAAGACAATGTGTGTGTTTCTACATTAACTAGAAATCAGATTTGTCTGTTTTACTAACTATTCTTAAAAATGCTAAGCTGAGCAGATGTAACTCCTTTAGAAGTTCTGAAGCTGACAAACTTACCTTTGGTATTATCTGTCATCTACAAAAAAATTGTGAGGCAAACCTATATTAACAATTAGGTTAGAATAATATTAATTGATCTGATAGTTGGTGTATATATATTTAGATCAATATTTTTCGATTCCTTGCATTGCATGCAAATTTATCCTTCCTTCCTTCCTTCCTTCCTTCCTTCCTCCCTCCCTTCCTTCCTCCCTTCCTTCCTTCCTCTCTTCTTTCCTCTCTCCCTGTCTCCCTTCCTTCCTCCCTTCCTTCCTCCCTCCCTTCCTCCCTCCCTTCCTTCCTTCCTCCCTTCCTTCCTTTCCATTCCTCCTCTCTTCTTTTCTTTTTCCTTTGGAGGAATAATTGTAGTCCTTTTCAACTCTCCTAGGAAATTTTTTCAGTTATGTAAAGTTATAACAAGATGTGACATCCAGTCCTAGCTAATCAGTGTTCAACACAGACCTACTCTGCAGTGCAGGGGGTAGCACTTTCAATTTGTCTGTGACACTGACCAGGTTTTTAAGGAACAGTGAGTGAAGGGAGAAAATAGCATAAAAATGCTTAAATTTTTATAGAAAAGGTATAACTTCATAAGAAAGCACTGTAATAAATTCCAAAAAAGTATATCTTAATGATACACTTAGAGTAAATCATTTGCCTTGAGAGACAGGAGGTCTCTGGTGACCTGTATGACAGCCACAAGAGACTACCAGACTAGCTACTTTCAGCTAAATGTACTCTCATATTAATATTTTAAAATGCCATAATGCCTCTCTGAAAACCTCAGAGGACAGATACATCAATTTGCGAGGTCTTCACTCCAGGAAATAGAAACAGGGATAATCTGCCATTAAAAGAAATAGTTCATTATGTCTGCTTCTTGGGAGCACATAAACTATGTCCCTCACATACTTATGTTGCAAATTCTCACTTTAATGTGAAGGGAAATACCATGCCCCAGAGCTTTATTGTCCCACTGTTTATTAGTACAAAAAGGTTTGTTGTGGTATGAAACCTTAAGCTTGTTGCAGTAATCAATCAACTACAAAGAGTGTCTTCCCTGAGCTAGAGTCATTACAAATAAATCAATTAAACATAAAGTTTCTATTTTCCAGGAGGATCATAATACAGAAAACCAGCAGTGCATCATAGTTAAAAAAAAAAGGGATTTTACTAGGTGGGGGCTTCTAATATGAGACCCTCTTTCATGAGTTTTTTTAGTGCAATGTCTAGGAGATTTATTTTTTATTCCAGTTAAAACCTGAGTATTCCTCTTTTGAATATCTGTTTCAGCATAAGAAATGTTTATATTTATGAGAAAAAATAAAGACTACTACTTAATGTTTCTCTAGCTGTATAAAAGAATAAAAAACTAATTTGCAGTGTTTTAGCCATTAAGTGCACAAAATTGGCGTGGAATGCTGCACAATAGAATGTGTGGATAAAACTTGTTTATATTTTATTGGCTTATCTTCTGAGAGAGATCATATATGGAATGTTTTAATTTAGGAATTTCTGCCTTAGCATTGTTTAAATCTTTTCCTGAGATTTCCCATAGTATTAAAGAAAAGTCAACAATGTCATCAACATTATCATCAACAAAATAAACTGTTCTATTCTGTTCTGTTCCATTCTATTATATTCAATTTACCAGTTTCACAATATTGTTAAGTTTAGTCAGTGGGTAAGCTGGCTACACATTATAATGTGCTAATGTGTTTAGCTGAGTTTTCATTTATTCACCTAGAAGGGAATGTATATATGACTCTTTAAAAACACACACAACACATCTTATTTTTGTCAATCTCAAAGTAGCATTTTTGTCTTGATAAGTGAGCTGATGTTCTGATGCTGAGATCTAAAATGTTTTTACATTTCAAATTGATAAGATCATACACCAAATGCTTATTGCAAAAGACTTCTGACATATTTTCTATGTGTCAGTGCTCTGGTGAAGAAATGAATGAAAGAAAAAGATTATTTTAAGTGAAATAAAGATGCTACCTTTAAGCGCCTGCTTCCTCTGTGTAGGCTGGAAGCTCTGTTGAAAAGATGCAGTGAAATACAACAGAGTAAAGATAGTCTTTGCTGGAAATGCTCCCCTGAATGACTACAACCACTTGTCATTTCTGGCACGCAGCTATACTGTGGACAAAGCAGATTCATGCTCATATGTGCCTGCTGACTTTATCTTGGTGTATTTTTGTACCTGATTCGGGATTTTCTAGGTACAGCCCCAGGTTTAATTTACAGAAGTGATGAGGATTAGCAACAGAACAGCCATCCAAGAATCAAACTGAAGGCTTGCTGAATTGAGTGTCTAAATAAATACAACTGTTTTGTTTGATTTTTCTTACAGATTAAAAATTGTCAATTTTGACAATTTCCCCCTTGAACAAATTTAAAACAAATATTTTCTTTTGGTTTAGCTCTAATAAAATTGGTATGATGCACTAATGCCAAACATGTTTATCTTCTCCTTTAGTCCTAATGGAGGATTATCAGAGAAAATCAGTATATTTCTAACAATGAAGCTCATAATTCCTGTAGAGGTCAACACTGAAATCCACAGTAGTGCAAGTCTAATGGAATGGAGGACTTACTTGAACCAGAAAATGTCTGAATGGGTGGATACATATCTCCAGTAGAATTCCCCAACAGAGGAACATATTCATGCCCTGATATCTCAAATATTGGGCCAAGAGCTCCAGAGTGGTATGGGAATTTCCACCCTTAAAGATTTTAAGACAAAATTAGACAAAAACATAAACAACCTGACCTGATATCAGTATTAACCTTGCTTTAGGCAGGTGGTGGGACCATGCTTCTAGGAGTTCCTACATGGACTACCTGATTAAATTTCTTCTTTTGAGAATGCTGCTTTTCTTTTCTTGGCAGGACAGTGCAGTCTGTTCTGGACAAAATTATTGTTATCAACTAGCAATCAATAAATTAATTAGTTCTACAATGAAGAAGAGTAGAAACAAATAAAGATGTGTAAATATTTGTGCAAAACATTTGTGCCAATTAAAGAGCAAAAAATAGTTAATCTTCCTGCAGCTACCATCATTCATCAGTTTACCTAGTCGTATATCTATGATTGCAGTGCTTGCAGAATGACAGTGCTGTAAATAGCTGACCCCAGAGGGCTTTTTAGGCTAGAGATGCCAAAGAATTAATTTGCACTCAGATATGAAACGAAGGTTTTGTTCCAAGGTGAAAAGAGAATAAAAGAACATATTTGTAAATCTGAGCAAAAGGAACCAGCATCGGCAAAACTACCTTCCCTTTTTAAACACAAAAAACAGCTAAAACCCTTCAGTAATATCCTCTGCTTCCTTGATTCATAATACACTGTGCATATGGTGAAACGTCAAAGTGCTCTTCCAGACCCATAAAAGAAACAAAGGTACAGAAAACCCACTTACTATAACACTAATACTTCCAGAGGGGTGGCACTAATTCTGTTGCTCTATTCAGGAAAGTATGAAGCATTCAGCTACATTTTCTTTTGAGATACCAGATGGTCCCCCTAAGAGAGAAAAGGTATCTTGTATGAATTGATAGTGAACTTGCTCTATTTGCTTACCTCTCTGAGACAAGATTGCATCACAACCTCTAATTGTTACAAAACACCTGCTCTGAAAAACAAAACAAGTCAGAGATAGAAAAAAAAGTAGTCTTGTGATCATGCTGTATCTAAATGCTTTAAAAGACTTCCATGCCTGTATCTCCTTTGGAATGCTGAATCTTCTGACCTCATCATGAGAAAAAAATATGTCTATGCAACCAAGTGGTAGTACAGCATTTGATTGTATTTTCTTCATTGATTCCATTTTGGGGTGAGGACATGGGCTGGAATAGAAGGACTCAGTCCATTAACACCTGGCTATGAGACCGGTGCTACAGGCAGGGCTTTGGGTTCTTTGATAACCACTGATTCTGTAAGAAACCAGATCTTATAGGTCCACATGGAAGAGGTTTATCCAAGAGTGGAAAAAAGGTTCTGGAGCAGGAATTGGCAGGGTTCATTCAAAGGGCTTTAAACTAGATTTGAAGGGGGGTGGGTTTGAATTTGCTATGCACCAGTGGGGGTTTGAATTTGCTATGCACCAGTGGGTGCACGACAGGGACAGAGCTCTGGTCTTAATGAAAACCAGGGGACATCTCACTGTCCTAGGGTGAAATTGGAGTGATCAGCTCCCTCCCTAAAGTGCCTGTACACCAATGCACGCAGCATGGGGAACAAGCAGGAGTAGTTCTGTCTGGGGACGGATGAAAAGACAGTTGAAAGTTTGTGGGTGCAGATCAAGGGGCAGGCTGGCATGGGTGACACTGTCAAGCATGTCTATTACACACCACCAGATCAGAATTAGGTAGCTGATGAGGTCTTCTACAGGCAGCTGACAGCAACCTCACAGCTACAGGCCCTGGTCTTCATGGGAGATTTTAATTACCCTGATATTTGCTGAAAGACCTACTCAGCCAGCCATCCGCAGTCCAGGAGGTTCATCCAGTGCATTGATGACAATTTCCTGATGCAAATGGTGGAGGAGCCCACTAGGAGAGGAGCACTGCTGGGTCTTGCACTGGCCAACAAGGAGAGGGTCTGGTTGCAGCCTTGGTT
>VZRI01012916.1:0-17508 GCA_013397515.1 Upupa epops
TAAGACCAGAGCTCTGTCCCATTAATGGTCTGCTCTGCTTCCATAGTTGATGTGTCCTAATGCCTATGCTGCAAAATACCTAGGTGGGAAACGAAGGCTTCAACAAATTAAAAATACAACCCCTCCTATTGTCCTTCCAACAATAACAGTGTTCTTATACAGGAATGAAAATTTGATGTGAGTTCTGAGATGCCATCTAATAACAGATAATGATAATAATGATGTTTGTCACAGCTAATAATACCATTCTGTATAGAAGAGATTTGTGCTCAGAATGAATCTGTGAAAGGTATCAGAGATTAAATAATCAATATTCATATACCACGTGGGCTTTTCACTTGCCTAGATCATCTTTTAACTGTGTCTGTGTCATGTGAAGGAAAATAAGCTTTGATTTTGATGAGGGTCTCTTCTCATTCTGGTAATACAGGTAATAAAAATCACAGCAGTTTAGGTTACAAAACTGCCAAGGAATAAGGCTAACAGCATTAACTGAAACCTTCAGTCACCCCTGTGACTTGTCTCTGTGACTTGTCTCTGTGACACTGGTTAGACTTGGGTCTTTGCATTTTTTCTATGATACCATTAACCAATAAGCTTCTTTGTGCACCCTGAACATGGGCAAGCATCTCAAAGTCGCACTGTGGAACCTATAAAGACTAGGCAATCAGTGTTATGAGCACCGGAGTATTCCCAAGTGTTTGAAAATCCACAGCACAGACTGGGGGTAACTGTGGCATCACTACAGTTTGTCATGTTTCAGCCTCAATGAAACTGTGCTTTCCACTCCTCTGTTTTCTTTAAGGATGATTACAAATGTGAGGCACAGTTAGCAGATCCCACAATTGAGGTGACCCACAAATGTGCCAGAAGCATGTCTCTAATCCCATGGGTGCCCCTCAAATTAGTAGAAACAAGTTACATACAAGAAAAAAAGTGAAGAAACAAACTCAAAGCTGTGGAATTATCAAATGCTGTTGAATTTTGGAGCCATTAAATGTCAAGGTTGTTCCCTGTCCTGCTCTTTGTAAGGAAATACAGTAACCCACACAAAAATTGAAATACTTGTCATCTGTTCTCAAGTCACTACCTCTAAAATGAACAGGAAGATATTTTTACAGGTAATTAAATCAGCCAAACACAGCGAGCCCACAAGAAAAGAAAGCACTTATAGGGGACAATTTCTAGGCAACTGTTGCTACTCATCTTCTTCCTGTTCTGGTGGCTCATTGGAAGCAGTCAGGGAATGAAAACAAGAGAAGGAATTCTCTGATCTGAGGAATTTTGAAACACTTTTCAAACTAATTGTAGTTTTGATGTATCGGTGGTGCAAGTCAAGCTAAAAAGCAACAGCAAATGTATCAACTGAGATAAACAAGTTCCCCACTTTTCACCTGCTTGCATTTTTAATTGGAGCGGTGATTGATTTCATTGCAACCTCTCACATTTGAGAGACATATAATGCTGCCAAGACTCAAACTGTTTTAGCTGCTACAAGGAGCAGCTGTATTGAGACAGAGCAGGTGTGTATTTGCCTCCTCTCAGAGCAAGAAAGGCAGCCAACCCTAAACTTGCATCCTTGAAGGCTACACATGAAGTGGTTGACATGCACTTCAAAAGATCTCTCTCAGCACTGCAGGGCTCTTAGCAGGCTTAGTTTTAAGCTTTCTCTAGTTCCCCCTGAAAGATGGCTTCGGAAAATTACAGAGACACTTAAAAAATGCATTTAACACCTCGTGTTTCCACTTCCTCACTTGACTTAGCTTGGGTTTTCAGTTTCATTGACCCACTGATACTTCTTCAGGATTCAAGCTCCATAATATTATCAAAGACTTTATTGCCAGTGTCACAGAGATGTGTTGATATTCTCAACGGACTCACGCAGGCTTTAAGAGAGGAAGGCAACCAGAGGAAGGAGGGAAGGCAACAGGATGAGAAGCTCCTGGCACATATTTTTGGCAGCCACAATGTACACGTGAACGAGACAACTGTACTTGAAAGAGTAGCATCAAGGAATCATTAATCATTAAGGCTGCAAAGGACCTCCAGGATCACCAAGTTCAGCCTTCATCCCAACATCTCTCTAACCCTTAGACCATGGCCTCAAGTGCTCTATCTACTCATTTTTTAAACACTTTCAGGGATGGTGACTCCACCATCTCCCTGGGCAGCCTGTTCCAGTGCTCAACTACTCTCAGCAAAGAATTTCTTCCTAAATGTACTCAACTGATGTTTTTTTCCCCCATGGGCACACAAAGCCAGAAATCACATTGTTATACACTGAAAGGGCAGCAGTGACAGGGAGAGCAGGAGACTGTGGATTTTGGTGACACAGAGGAGCTGCTGTCAAAGATTATCATCACAATGTGATCTGAGAATTCAAAGCTAACAGCCAAACCTCTCCACTAGACGGACTTGCTGCTTCCAAGTTGGCTGGCAGGTTATTTTTGTTTCCACGTTCTGACTCCCAGTGCAAATTTCCCCAGTGGGAACCTACAACCTGAGTTCTGTGCCAGCTGCCTAGAGCCCAGATTGATTCATGTGGTTTCACAGCCAGGAATTATATCCTGTTTCATGACCACACAAACCTAAAGCTTCGGAAGAAAATGATCTGAAACCATATGAAAATGGCAACTCACTGCTGCTTCTCCTAACAGAGGCTTCTTGTCATAAATTTGACACCATTCATTATCATGAAGTGTCTTGGGAGGGTGAGAGAGAGGCTTGGACAGAGCTTTCTGCAATGTGAAGCAATACGTGGTTGTTTTTATTTGTCTTTCCCAAGCAGGAGGTAGATAATCATTCCTTCTAATCTACTGTAGAAGCAATGAGTGAACAAATAAATCTACAAAGCTTTACACAAAAGCCCAATTGATTTAGACTATTTACTTACTATGGCTCTTCATTTAACATTAATAAGCATTGTTTAAATTCAAAGTAATTGCATAGAAACATGCTTATTGTATTGTACATATAGCTGTAATCGTGTTTGAAAATGCATTCAGTATACAACAGACTTCCCATTTCTTCTTCTTCCTCCTTCTTTGTATTTTCCAGATCTTTATGGCTTAGGGTTTTTTTGCCATTATTAGACATCAACCAATTTATAAGGTAACCACAAAAAAAAAAGCTCAAAACGTCCACTTTACTTGGCTGGTAAAGTACAGAAAATGCTTTCTATTTGATTTTGTATTAAAAGGTAATTGGATATCACAGGCATGAAATGGTGAAATGCCAGCCAAGAAGATATTTGGAGAGAAAAGGCAGAAGGCTGTCTGCAGAGAAAAGATGTAAACAAGAAATGAGTGACTGAAATTATGTGGACCACTTCAGACCTGGCCAAGAGGTACCAGGGATCAGAAATGAATTATTAGGCTCTAAAACGATCCAATAAATATTGAACTGGAGCACAGTAATCAGAAAACATCTTGGAAAAAACATGTTATAAAAAGAAAAAGGAGTTTCCAAGTAGTGGGGGTTATTAGCTACAATAGAAAAAAATCTATATTCAGTAGATTATCTTTCCAACAAAATATGCACACACAACTAACCCAAGCTGAATTTGCTGTTCAAAGGAAGCGTACGATAAAAATTAAGAAACTAGAATGGAGACAGAATCACAGGCTGGAATAAAATAATCGATGCAACCATCAATAGGACCGTTGAGCTGAACATTGCACTGGCTAAGTGCATGACCACGCAAGGTTTCAGAAGAAATGACTCAATTATATCTTTTCCCCATGGGCAAAGGAATAAAAGATAGTTGTAAACACATTGAGCACATCCCAAAAAAGCTTTTGGGCAGTGCTCCTTGTTTGAAAGGAAGAACTGCAGTGCTGAACAGTGAACACTGATAGGCACTGGAAGGAAAATATTGGAGCTCTTTTGCCTGCAGCAAAAACCTGGCAGGTTACAGGCCCTGTGCCCACCTTCCCAAAATGCTCACCAGCACCTGCAGGCCCACAAATGCCACAAAATGGGATGGAAGGTTTACCTTTATCAAAGCAATGGGGAAGTATTGGAAAGCCATGTTCTTACTCATTCCTAAGCCAGGAGAGGAAAAGGTTGAGGGTTTTTTAAAAAGGTACAAAACCCTTAAGCAGTTTGATGCTGAACTGCAGCAAATGAAAGGTAAAGTGCAAAGGTTTTGTGTCCCTTGCGCCACAGATCATCCCTCATATTCTTTTCTATCAAAGGTGGAATTTTCAGGGCTGCAGCATCCCTTACGTCACTGGCAGTGAGAAAACACCATAGAAGGCAAGGACTTGGCAGAATACCAACTGCTCACCCCAAACACAATCACTACACATGAACAAACACAACACACGTGCAGCTGAAGGTGGCACCTGCCTCCAAAGAGCAGTTTCTAGCTCTTCTCTCATTAGGCCACAAAAGGATGGATGTTTCATTCACATTCAGGCTCCTGAGATAAAAATGTATCTTGAGACTGAAGACATCGCATTAAGACCCAAATAAGTGGAATATGTTGTCACATCATTAAGCAACAGGGAAAGGTAGGTTACAAAGCCATCCATAAATGACTTTACATCATGCTCAACTAATCTGAGTAAGCCACTACAAAGAAAATGCACATCCTTCTGCTGATCCAGACATGATCTCTGGTCAAGCCCTTTATGGTTATACCAGGAGAGCAACCACCATCGTACCAGATGCATACTCACTACCTCTGTCTTGATCTTTCAAAAGTGGTTTCTATCACTAGAAATGACATTTCATCACTATGATCTTCCTCGTGAAAGGAAATAATGTCATACTCTGGGACATTTTTTAGTCTCTTGAGAAAAATTCTCAACTCAACTGTGGAGATTTTCTCTTCACTAGAAATTGTATCCTTTCAGGGCAAGAGTTACAACTCTGTATACGATCAACAGCATAACCTAAGGCAGCATCCGTTTCTGACAACAGATGACAGAATGCAACCCACTGCTATGCTTAAAATGCAGCTGCATTGCAATCATTAAGATCTGGCTTATCAGATCACCAGCCAGAACTCAACATCTACAGCTCAAGCAGATTCTAATCAAATAAGATTCCATTAAGGTAGTCAACACCCGGTACGTTCTCACTGTGCAACTGAAGAAATGGTTTCACCAAATTGTTGCAGACTGGCTCAAGGAGAAGGGACATGGGTCCCTAGAGATGTTGCACAACCTAGGCTTTGATGGTAACCATGAGGACAGAGTTATGAAACAGGCAGCTAAGTATAAGGAGGTAAACAGTTAAGCTGTAGGTTTTAGATCCCTGACATAAGTCAGGCTGTCAGCAGGGGCCGGGGCCCGACCTGGACACCTGCCAGCAGCATCGGCACCTGAGCGGAAGCAAAACCTGGACATGAGAGGAAATTAACCCTCGCTGAAGCCGCAAGCAGGAGGGGTCCTAGAAGATGACCTCTGAGGCCATGGCCAGTGATACAAGGACAAGTCTTTACATTGTGACCAATAGGTGACCTCTGAGGCTGTGTCCAATGATGTGACGACACCTGTACACTGTAAGCAGTGAAGTAAGTGCCAAAGGTTTGCTATAAAAGCCGCTGCAGTACGCTAATAAAGTTGAACTTGCTTTATCACATTGAGCTGACGTGCGTGCTCCACCGCGGGAATTTCCCCCACACCAAATCATGCAGAAAACCATACACTCAAAGCAGGTGTTACAATCCCACCACTTCAACAAGCAGTAAAAGCCTTGCTCTAAAAGGGTTCAGCATGAGTGGACAGTAACAGAAAGGTTGTTGTCTCTAAAGCACTCTTTGGGGAAAAGTTAATTAAATATGATGTTCTCCAACCCAAATTGCCACTGAAACTGCTGCTGGACAAAGCAACGAAAAGGGGATTCAAGTCTAAACAACACTTACCATAACTTTTGTGCATATAAAGTGTGTGTTAATTCATGTTTCACATTTACTCAAAAACAGTTGTAGGTAGAGTGAGGAACATCGTACTACCTTTACATTTGAGAAGCTACAGTGAAGGATATGAGTAACATCCTTTAGATTAAATGTTTTACTCTCCTAATTCTTGAAAAGCTAGGGTGTTTGGGGTGCTTTCTTTCCCTGAGACAGAGGCATTGACACTGGCATAGCCAGTTACAGCTAGGTGGAGTGACAATATGGTGAAGATCCTTCAGCATAATCAAACTTCCTTCCTTCAGCACATTCAATCCTTCAGGAAAATTCACCACACTGGAAGTGGTTTCTTTAAGATCAGGACTTTTAAAGATCCGGCTTCACTGATTCCTACAGGAAATATACCCTGGACTCCTCTTCAGCCAGGGTACTCTTTTGATAGGAAATGTGACAATAGTTTGGAAACGCCAGGAATAAATCACAGCTAAGCATTCCAAGCTCATTTACAACTGTGAATTAATTTCAGCCTCAAAGAGAGTGACACACTTCCTACACTGGTATAAACAAGCCCCAAACAACATTTGGTACCTTTCATTACAGTGATAGATTTCAAAGCCAAACAACAATTAACAGTTTATCAAGAACATTCAGCTGTTCCACAAATACACTCCTAAGATAAGACAACAAAGTCTGCACCAAGCTGGAGACAGCCTCTGCAGCATTCATCAGCATTCTAGTGGGAGATGATTCCCTGCCCATAGCTGGGGCCTTGGAACTAGATGATCTTTGAGGTCTCTTCAAACCCAAACCATTTAATGATACTATAACCCTTGGGTTTCCTACATGCTTTCAATCCAGTTCCTGACAATAGAGCTCAACAACGCTGACTCCATGTCCTATGCCACAGAAGCATATAAACATTTAGGTTGGAAAAGGCCTCCAATATCATTGCTTCCAACCAGGTACCTAACACTGCCGAGCTCACCACTAAACACTGTTCTCAAGTTCCAGATCTATGAGACTTTTAAAGATGTCCAGGGATGGCAATTCAACCCCCTTCCTGAGCAGCCTGTTCCAAGGCCTGATGACCCTTTCCATGAATAAGTTTTTTTCCTAATATCCAACCTAAACTTTCCCTGGTGTGCCCACACTGATAGGCATATCTTCCCACATACATATCTGTTAGGAAGAGTGGTTTCACATGGTAAGATAACCTCCAGATTACTGCCTTTTCCCTGTTCCTTTCAGAGGTAACAGCTAGGACAAAGGGATATCATTACTTTATAAAACCTGCTTTCTGTTGCTCCTCTGCCCTCAAAGCACATCTTATGGCCAATGACTTTTGATCAGATGCTGACATGCACTACTCAGTTGCATTCAGGCTTGTGAAGTGCAGTATAAAATCTACATTGCAAATCATCTGGAGGAGAAACTTAAGATAAAGAAACAGCACTGGCAATATAATTAATCACCAGAATATGTGAATCTAATTAAAATATTACGCAAAAACATCTGCTAGGGAGAGGAAGCAGCCTGCAGGAATTCAGTGCTCCCGGACCCACATTCTAGAAGAGCCAATTATAAACCATTTCTCTTCTGCCCATGTAACATAACAAAAAGCCTGAGATGATTAAAGAAAACAAAACAAATATCTCTAACATTGAATATCATTTCCTAAGACCTGGCGAGTTGAAACAAGCCATAGTCAAGTCTGAATTATTTTCTACAAACTAACTGTCATTTCATATCACATAATCACAGAATGTTAGGGATTGGAAGGAACCTTGAAAGATCATCTAGTCCAACTCCTTAGGTCAAGTTGCACAGGAACAGTCCAGGCGGGTTTTAAACATCTGCAGAAAAGGAGACTCCACAACCTCCCTGGACAACCCTTTCCAGTGCTCTGTCACCCTCACTGTGAAGAAGTTTCTTCTCACATTTATGTGGAACTTCCACTGTTCCAGCTGACACCGGCTCCATCCTCCTGACACCTGTCCTTCCATGTTTATAATATACAGCTCCCCAGACTGTGAAGCTTCTACCATTTTCTAGATGCTCTGGCCAAAGCTACTTGCCATTTGTAAGATGAAGATATGCTAATATTTGTCACTCTAAATAATAGAGATTTATGCTGATCTTCTTCTCACACCTAAGCTGAGGAGGAAATTAAATACTAACAAATTTGAAAATGGAGGATAAGACTTTCTCATGCAATTTAATACACAATGAACTAAATGAGCAGAAATGAAAAAAGCCTGACGGGGAAGAAGGCGCAATCTTTTGTCATCCAGAGCAGGATAACAATACATTCTTAGAATATCTCATACCATCAAGAAGAAATGATATTTTGATGAAATCCTGCAAAATCCTAGAAGGAAAATTTGTCAATATTTTACACTTTTCTATCAATCCTGTACTCACTTGTCAGATCCCTTCTTTTTCTCTCACAGTGTTACAGTTTGGGATGACTAAAAAGGGGAATAAAAACAAACCTCCAGATATCTTTGTACTTAAAACCATAATGGCTGAGGGTATAATAAGAGTAAATTTATCTTATGTATATGGTAGCCTTAGCTATCGATTTCACAGACTTGCAGAATTACCGAGGCTGGAAAAGCCTGCTGAGCTCATCCAGCCCAGCCTGTGACCACATCAGCCATACCAGGACACTAAGAGCCACAGTCAGGCTGTCCTTCAACACCTCCAGGAATGGAGATTCCACCACTGCCCTGGGCAGTCCATTCCAGGGACTGATCACCCCATTCATGAGGAAGGGCTTCCTAACATCCAACCTAACCCTCCCCTGGCAGCTTCAGGCCCTGCCCTTTCATGCTGGCACTGGTTGCCTGGGAGAAGAGCCTGACCCCCATCTGACTACAACCTCCCTTCAGGGAGTTGTCGAGAAGCAGAAGGTCCCTCCTGAGCCTCCTCTTTTCCAGGTTAAACACCTCCACCCAGCATTCTCAGCCTCTCCGCATCAGACTTTCCCTGCAGTCCCTTCCCCAGCCTAATTGCTTGTCTGGACCCTCTCCAGTTCCTCAATCTCTTTCTTCAATTGAAGGACCTAAACTGCCCTCAGTACTTGAGGGGGAGGCCTTACCAGTGCCCAGTATAGGGAGAGAATTATGTCCCTAGTTCTGCTTGCCACACTACTCCTGATCCAAGCCAGGATGCCATTCACCTTTCATGCCACTTGGGCACCCTGGCTGAATCTTATTCAGATTGTTGTCAACCAGTACTGCCAGGTCTCTCTTCCAGCCTGCTCTCGAGCCACCCATCCCCCAGTCTAGTGCAACTTCTATGATCAGAGTTCTATTTTAATGATGTTCCACTGGCAGGCTTCTGCAGAACATCCCCAACCTTGCTGAAAAGCAGGTTCCAAGTGTCAGGAACATTTACATTTTAAGCAATCAGAGTGAGATTTGCTTATGTTTCAAAAAAACCATTAAATTAAACTGTAATTAAAAATGTATTCCAAAGGATCTCCATATAAAATATGACTGCTGGTCATTTTCTGTAAAGCATATTTTAAATTTTAACCAAAAGAGATGAGAAACAAAACATACTATAAACTTAATAATAAACCAACATAAATAAAACATTGGGACAGAACACCCTGGTTAGGACGGAGCTGTTCGCAGTAGTGCACCAGTCCAGAGTTATCCTCATGTAGAATTCATGGTACATGTTTAACAGCTGAAAAAGTACTTCTGCTCAACATCCCCTTGGTTTCTCAGAGATTGCTGAAATGAAGAGACAGATAATCCTCAAACTTTTTACTACAGCACTCTGACAGAAGACAGGCGCTTCTCTGCTCATCACATCTCGTATTTCCCTTCTCTGTGGCAGACAAGATAAACCAAGTGCCCCCAAAATTGCTGCAACATCCTATTGTGCTGAAAAATCGCTGTGGAAACGCTTTCTCTGTATGTTCCTTTCCACATGAGAAAGTCAAAGGGATGTAGAAGACAGAAGGAGTGATAAATCATACGGCTGCTGGCTCCTTAAGCCACATCCACAACCTTTTCTACATAACACAGGGGAGGAAAGCCAAGTTATTTGTTTGGGGCTATAATGCCAAGTTCCTCATTTCTGGGATAAAAATTCGACCTGACTGCTCTCCTCAAGCTTCCCTCCCTCTCCTCTTTTCACTACTCATGGAGGAAAAGAAAACTGCAGGGCTAAAATTATTACACAACAGGCTACGTTTAATTGTGCTGTGGGCAACATTATGGAATCTGCATTATGGAATATTAAAAATATTTCTGCTCTGCTCTAAATACTGTTTCACTGAGTTTAACATGAAATAGTCAATACTATCTGATATTTGCCTTTAATTTATTGTTCATTGTGATTAAAAGAGAAACACAGAAAAGGGAATGTTTTAACGTTGTGTTGAATTTGCCAAACGGAAACTGTGACGGTTAAAGTAGCACATAAAAAGGTTAAAAAAAGAAGGTTAAAATAGACTGAAGGCACCCTATCAATCAGAACAAGTAACAAAGATGGTCATTTCAAAAGGCAGAGTTTTCCCTACTTACTGACAACTACTCACCATAAGCTAAATTTCTATATCTTAGCAATTTCATAAATGGCTTAAATAGCAGGGGCACGTGACTCTCAAGATACGACAACCCAGGCGATGCTGCAGCACTTACAGAAGCACCTTGCACATCTCCACAGCAATTCAGGTGACTTGCATGCTGCCTTTGAGACAGTAACATTTCCAAAGGAACCACTCTGAGGTCAACAAAGACATTTTATGCTCTCAACAGCTCCAGCAGAGCAGTTTTATTGTCATTGCATCCGCCAATGGGCATTGCAATGACACTGCAGAGACTCATGGTTTCCTCTGACACTGAGGAGGCATCTTGGAAATAACAGGGGAAGCGAACAACCACAGCACCTAACCAGGTTATGTAAACTCTCACAGAAAAAATAAAAAACCCAGAACAGAAGCAAAAGAATTCTTTTTAGATTAGTGGCCTTTTTCTGTCAGACAGCTGAGAGTATCATACATCAAATATCTGCCAACCTGGGGTAAACTCTAGAAGCTGAAGGAATTTCACCATGGGGGCTTTGCATTTTAAGTCATGAGGTTGCCTTAATCTATTTATTAGGACACTAAACCCATCCAACAGGCAGGGGTGTACAAACATGAATCCACGCCACAATAAAAAAGGCACAGTAAAACATGCTAGGAAGGAGAGGAAAAATATTAAGCCCACTCCACTTTAGGAGTGAAGTTTACCTTTGTAATTTCAAGGCTACATTCATATACTTGACCTAACTGCTCTCTTTGGGAATCAGTTACTTAATTACTTGATTGCACCATTGTAAATAGAGTGACAGGATAGGAGCTACTGGAAATACTTGCCACAGCCGTTGTCATTACAAACACAAGACTGCAAAAAAAGTCAGGCTCATGCTCATTTCTTTGTAGAGCCATGTACTGTTATTATAATGTGGCTGCTGGTAATGATTTCCTAGAGAAATGAGAAAGCCAGTGATGGGCACAATCCTGGGCTTGTTTAGAGAACAACAGTAAATAGCAGGACTGCTAATCCCTATGCTCTCCCTTCCATGCATTAGAACAAGATTTTTATGAGGAGTCAAATTCAATCCTCATTGAAACAGGTAGGATTTCCCAGGAGGTCTATTGTCACACACCATACATTGCATCAGAATCTTGTCCTTTGCTAAATCTCCCACACACCTGGCTAACTACAGCCTTCACTAAGCTGCATATCTCATAGGGCACGAGCCAGTTCTTTTATTCATTAAACACCTTTATCCCTCTAACAGATACCATTTAGGTACTGAATCTGAAGTGCAGGAACAGAGGTGATGTGCCCAGAGGTCACCCGTGTGCCCAGTAAAATGAAAAGCCCCCATTTTTTTATGGAGAGACAAAGCTCTGTGGAATGAATCATTGCTCCTGAGGAACATAACAAATACATCAGTGAATTATGCAGCATCAATCTAAATATGTTTGTATGTCATTAGACTCAGTTTTGATCCATAACCTGCTATTTTTATACTCTAACTACTTATTAATATATGGGTAACACTATTTTTCTATATTTTACTCAATGATCTTTAAGGTCCCTTCCAACTCTAAACTTATTTTTGTAGCTTAAAATAATTTGCATCATTACAGTTGCTGGAAGACCTACTCAGCCAGCCTCCTCAGTCCAGGAGGTTCCTTCAGTGCATTGATGACAACTTTCTGATGCAAATGATGGATGAGCCCACTAGGAGAGGAGCACTGCTGGATCTTCTTCTCACTAACAAGGAGCATCTGGTTGAAGCAGTGAAGGCTGAAGGCAGCCTTGGTTGCAGTGACCACGAGATGGTGGAGTTCAGGATCTTGTGTGGCAGGAACAGAATACCTAGCAGAATCACAACCCTGGACTTCAGGAGGGCCAACTTTGGCCTTTTCAAGCAATTGCTGGGGGAAATCCCATGAGACTGGGCACTGGCAGGTAAAGGGGTCCAAGGTAGTTGGTTAACATTCAAGGACCATTTCTTTCAAGCCCAAGCAGGTAGGAAGTCAAGAAAGGGAGCCAGAAGACCTGTGTGGTTAAGCAAGGAATTGCTGGGCAAACTGAAGAGGAAGAAGGAAGTCTATAGGTCACGGAAGGAGGAGATGGACAATTGGGATAATTATAAGACTCTAGTCAGAGGATGCAGGAGCACAACTAGCAAAGCCAAAGCCTACACAGAATTAAACATTGCAAGAGAGGTCAAGGGTAACAGAAAGGGCTTCTTCAAGTACTTTGCAGATAAAAGCAGTGTTAAAAAAGAAGTTTCTCAATCATTTCTGTGGAACAGAAAGTAACAACTACCTTTTTCCATATCTGGTTCTCCCTCTCCCCCCTTGCTCTGTTTTAAAAAAGTCAAATGTGTTATTAAAAAAAAAATCTCCTGGCTAGATGTCAGGCGGTCTAAATCCAGACTCTATGTCCAGTCTCCTTGGCTTCAGCATCTATTAGCACCTCAATTTCTTGCCTAAAAACCTCAGAGAAGCTGTTGTGAACTACACCAATCCCTAGAAGTCATAAAACACTACAGCAAAAGAACTGAATGTGATTCTGACTCCAAGCCTGAGGGTGCACTTTATACTACACTTAGTCTGTACTAAGGAAGGCTGTGCTGAGCCCAGGAGTGCGCTCTCTCTTGTACAAGAGATAGGAGAGGAAGGCAAGAAAGTAGGAAGTCCACTCCCTTTTATAGACTCTGTTCACCAAGCACTGTAGGGCCAGGACACTGACCCAGGGGTCTACTAGGACAGCTACCCCTAGTTTCAAAATAAAACGCTCTTTCGGCATATAAGCACAAAAATCAACACCTGAAAATTTGAGAATTTTCAAACTATAACAACTTCTTAGTAGAGAAAGAGTAACTAGCTGCGAAAAAACACCTAGGCATGTGTCAGGAGTAAGCCAACAAGTCAGTCTTTAACGTACTTCAGGACAATCTGACAACCTACACCAGGATAAAAATGGTGTTATTGCAGAAATGGCTCCGAGTGTGGAGCAGCTACAAGTGAAAGAACTGATGCCTGTGTAAACAAGTCAAATGTGGCTCAGAAATGGATTATGGCCTGGCATGTGTGCACTTGAGGTAAATCTCATTGCTTCGCAGCTGCACAGACAACCTGTAAAGCAAAATTGAGCACTGCAGGAACAGTTTTATGGGGAAGCGTATAAAGATGCAAAATGGACTCTACTACGCTCTTCAGCCTAGTAGCCAGTGTGGGCTGCATGCCCAGCTTACATTTTAGATATATTTATGAAGACCATCCTTTTTGTAGATCAGGCTTGTATCCTCCCTCTCCTGGACCTCAACTTTGATCCAGAAAAATAAAGATATAAATAAATTCTCAAGCTCAGTCATCTGGCAGACGGAACCTCTCTCTGAACTCACTGTTCTGATATGCTGCAGTGCCAGATGCTGTTATTTCAGTGAACTGAGACTAAAAGCAAGTCATCTTCAACAGAATAAAGCAACTATTTTTGAGATTGCCATTCTATAGTGTCTGGAATTTCCATGCCCACGGTATAGAGTAACATACTCATGTTTAAATAGAGCTATTTATACTGTAGCAGAGCTAAGCAATGATCCCCAAGAAACTGGTCATTCATTACTTGCAGCTAATACATATTTTGCTTAGCCTCGGGCAAAGCTGAAGGCAGTTTGTGCTCTAATGGGCTATTATTAGTTGCCATTAATGTTGACAACACTAATTTAAATGTGAATGTTGGTGTTTCACACAGTCTGTTCTATGCTGCCAGAACAACCAGACCACGTTTAAATGGTGATTATGAAAGAGTTGGTCCATCTATGATAGAAAATAACCCTCAAATACATCGACAAACCGAGCTATTTGAATGAATGCAGACTCAAAAATTTACCCCTGTGTCAAGGAACCTGCTAGAGGACTTTGAATGACTGAAAAAATCGAGTGTTATCTCAACAGAACAACATTTGCACAGGTATTTTTGCTTTAGATAACACAAAGCAAAAAAAAAATTGCCCTAAAAGCAGGGCTAGCAGAGAGCACATGCATTCAGTTGTCCTAACATCACCACAAAAAAGGCTCTTCTGTGTTTGTAGCAGAACTGCACTCATAGAGCACTGGTTGACAACCTGCTGAACAGGAGCTAGCAGGGTGTCCAAGTGGCACGAAAGGCACATGGCATCCTAGCTTGGATCAGGAAGTGTAGCCAGAGGACTAGGGATGTAATTCTCCCCCTGTACCCAACACTGGTGAGGCCTCCTTCAACTACTGGGAGCAGTTCTGGGCCCCTGACTTCAAGAAAGAGATTGAGGGGCTGAAGAGGGTCCAAAGGAGCAAACAGGCTGGGGAAGGGACTGGAAGGAAAGTCTAATAAGGAGAGGCTGATGGAGCTGGAGTTGTTTGTCCTGGAGAAAAGGAAACTCAGGGGGAACCTTCTCCCTCTCTACAGCTCCTTGAAGGGAAGCTGCATTCAGCTGGAGTCAGAGTCTTCTCCCAGCCAACCAACACCAGGACGAGAGGGCAAAGCCTGAAGATGCACTAGGGGATGATTAGGTGGGAAGGGTTAGGAAGCCCTTCCTCATGGAAAGGGTGATCAGACCCTGGAATAGACTCTCTAGGGAAGTGGTGGAGTCTCCATCCCTGGAGGTGTTAAGGACAGGCTGGCTGTGTCCCTTCGTGCCCTGGTCTGGCTGCTGTGGTTATGTCAGGTCACAGGCTGGGCTGGATGAGCTCAGAGGTCTTTTAAAACTTCAATAATTCTGTGATTCTGAGCAAGAAAAGCCCAACCCAACTACAAAACCCAACTGACCTTCTCAAAAAACTGGACAACAGCAGCAAGTAGTTTTCTGGAACAAAGCAACAGCTGAATCTCCCTCAGTAATTCTGCTCCAATTACAATTAGCTGGGTTCACACGCTATTTGATCAACCCTTTGAAAACTAGAATTTCCCAATCTCTACTTCTATAGCAATCAGGCAGTGCCATGGAAACGAGCATCTCATGAACTTCCAACAAATGAACTTACCCTCATTTTCACTCCACAGAAGTTACTGGCTGGCACAAAGGAAGGTTCCTTCATTTCATGAGAATGAACACAACCCTTGGGGCTCTCTGAGAAAGCCTCTGGAACAAATGGCTGCAAGGAACCAGAAAGATGTGCCTCCTATCACTGCAGTTAAGTGGGGTCTATGAACTGCTATATTCAGTGTTCTTTGTTACCAAGTGCCACACCAGGTGGAAAACACACTGCTCTCTGGATCAGGAAACTTCACTATGAACTTACCCGTGAAGTACTATATAATATACATGAACATAACTTGAATCCCATTGTCTTCAACTTATCCACATTAACTTTCATGACTGCAATTATTCTAATGACACATCACCCCAGGAGGCACTGAAATCTTCTCTGCTGACCCTGCCTGGAGACAACTAAAGAGTTCAAACAAGCTTGTGCTCTCAGGTTCTCTCTTCCAACTGACTCTTGCCCATGCTTTCTTTAGTTAAATTTCTTATTCAAGTACCTAAACCACAAATCCTTGATTAAAAAATGGTGATTAAGCTTGTGAGAAACCAAATATGAAAGCCAAATAGAAAAGGTCTATGCTGCTCTAGTCTAGATCCTGCAGGTAATGAGTTTAAACTGATTAAAATCATTCTCAGATGAGACAAAGATTTAGAAGAAACCAGTACATTCTCTGTTGGATTAGTGTCCCTATCTTAATGACATTTAACTCGTGGTTCCTGAGTTCTGAGTTCCCTTTACTACCTACGATAATGGCCATCTGTAGCAAGATGACGTATTTAGTGCAACCTGCACGTGTAAGCAAATATCAGGAATACCCCACTGTATCACTGTCTGCTGGACTGAGATACAGGACTTGGCTTAATCAGCTTCTCAGGATCTTGACACATCAATCACTGTGAGTATTTTTCAGCCTGAATAGTACAAGTACACACATTCCTTTCATGGGTAGCATTGCCCTTGAAATCACTTCCACACAGCTAAGGGCCAATCAATTCCAGCCAGATCAGGTTCAATTCCTTCAGCCACCATGTAAGCCAAAATGTTTCAAGAAAATACACAAATCCAACCCCAACCCCAAAAAATCCCCCGTGCAACCACGCCACACAGAGCATGGGTCCCACACAGAAGATGTCGGGAGAAGGAAGACAAACACCCATTGACTATCATGAAACTGGGGTGGCAGCTGAAAATTAATTGACTTCCTTCACTGTGACACAACATAACAATGCAGAACCCCGACACCCCGAAGGACTATTTCATTAAAAATATGTTGCGACCTAACAACAACTTCTTTTCAACTCATGCAGATCATGTCTCAAAACCTGTACTCTATGTTATTGCACAGACAAACACGCAGCAGAGGTTATCATTAAATTATCAGCTCCACAGCTGACAAATTCAAAGCACAGAACTCTAGCCAGGACATTCATGACAACTCTCCTTCATCTTATAGGATGACAGATCTACTAAACCAGAACCCCGTCAACAGTGTCAATCTGCCACTGGTCCTCCTGTCTCTTATCCTGTGAAAAATACGTAATTTAACTATCTAGGGGCCCGGGTTCAGGATACTACCAGGATACCCGAACTCCTTAAACCAACAGAGTGGCCCTGTATGTTGCTGAAGTCCTAGAAGTGACAGAACTTGAGATCAGGGACGACAGAGTGGAGAGCCTATGGGTTCAGATAGGTTAGCTACTAGGATCAACATTGTGTTAGGAGTGCCACCCAATCAGGATGACGAGGCTGATCAAATACTCTTTACACAATTGAAGGACATCTCAAGATCGCTTGCCCTGATTCTCTTGGGTGACTTCAACCTCCCAGATATTCGCTGGGATCAATACAGCACTTACAAGGCAGTCTAGAAGGTTTGAAGAGTGTACTAAGGACTGTTTTTTTTGTCACAACTGGTCAGTGAACCTACCAAGAGAGAGGCTTTTCTTGGTATCTGCAAATAGGGTAGACCTGGTGGGTGAAGTGCTTGTCAGAGGCTGTCTGGGAAGCAGTGATCATGAAATGATTTAAGTTTTCAATCAATAGTGGATCAAAAAGAGGTTTTAACAAAACATCTAAACCTGATTTTTTCAGGGCA
>VZRI01012918.1:0-40941 GCA_013397515.1 Upupa epops
AAAGAAGTGGTCTTTGGATGTTAGCCAGCTATCTTGGGTCACTTTATCTGCCAGTACCCTGTCCCATGGGTTTTCTTCTAGCAATTGCTTAAAACGACTGACATTTGCCCTCCTAAAGTCCAGGGTTGTGATTCTGCTTGGTATTCTGTTTCTACCAAATGAGACCCTGACCTCCACCATCCTATGGTCACTGCAACCGACGCTGCCTTCAACCTTCACTGCTTCAACCAGACCCTCCTTGTTGGTGAGTACAAGATGCAGCAGCGCTCCTCTCCTAGGAGTCTTCTCCATCATGGACTTCCAAAGGACAGACTTCAACTTGTTTAGAACAGTGTTGAGAAAGTCTCTTGGGGTACAGTCCTGGAGGACAAAGGGTCCAGGAAGCCTGGACTTTCTGCAAGAAGGAGCTCTTAAGCACATAGGAGCAGAGTGTCCCCATGTGTTGTATGACAAACAGTGCGGGAAACAACAAGCTTTGCTGAACAGGGACCTTCTGCTGTGACATAGAAGAAAGAGTCTTCCACCTTTGGATGAGGACAGGCTACTCAAGATTATAGGGATTTAGTTAGCTTGTATAGAAAAAATATTAGGAGGGCAAAGACCCAGCTAGAACTCATCCTGGCTACCACTGCAAGAGATAATAAGTTTTGGGTTTTTTTCACAATGTATTAACAACAAAATAACCAGGGAAAGTCTCTATCCTTTATTGGAAACAAAGTAGAACATTGTTATCAAGGATGAGGGAAGGGCTGAGGTACGTAATGACTTCTTTACCGCTGTCTTCAAATAGTCAGATGGGATATCTTCAAGGTATTCAGTTTGCTGAGCTGGAAGATAGGGTTGGAGATCACTATAGTCCCCTCATAATTCAGGAAATAGTGCTACTAAACCAACTGGACACCCATAAGTTTATGGAGCCAGAGGAGATGCACCTGAGAGTGCTGAGGGAGCTGAAGGTAGAAGTAGCCAAGCCTCTTCATCATTCATCATCAGTTCTGGTTACAGGGGAAGGTCCTAGATTACTCCCATGTGACACCCATCTACAAGAAGGGCAGAAGGGAAAATCCAGGGAACTAGAGGTCTGTCAGCCTGACCTTAGTGCCAGAGAAGATTATGGAACTGTTCATCTTGGAGGTGATCAAGCAGCAAGTGTAGGACAATGACAGGGATCAGGCCCAGACAACATCAGTTCATAAAGGGTAAATCATGTTTAGCTAACCTGATCTAGTCTATGATCAGATGGTTTGCCTAGTGGATGAAGGAAAAGCAGTGGATGTTGTCTACTTGGTCTTCAGTCAGGAATTTGACTCCATTTCCCACAGAATTCTGCTGGAGAAGCTGACCGCTCACAGTTTGCTGGTGGACTCTTTGGTGGGTTCAAAACTGGCTGAATGGCCAAGCCCACAGTGTTGTGGTGAATGGTGTTAAATCTGGTTGGTGACTAGTCACAAGCACTGTCCCTCAGGGCTCTGTTTTGGGACCAGTCTTGTTTAACATTTTTATCAATGACCTGTATGAGGGAATCAAATGCACCCTCAGTAAATTTGAGTATGATACAAAATGAAGTGTCATTGTTGATCTGCTTGAGGGTAAGGAATCACTGCAAAGGAATTTGGACAGGCTGTAGTGATGAGCTGCATCCAGTGGTATGAGATTTAACAAATCCAAGTGCCAGGTCATGCACTTAGGTTACAACAACCCCCATCAGTGCTACAGGCTTGGACAAGAGTGACTGGAGAGCTGCCTGGCAGAAAAGGACCTGGAAGTGTTGGTTGACAGCCAGCTGCCAGCTGCAGCTGAACCAGCATAGTCCTCAGGTGACCAAGAAGGCCAACAGCATCCTGACCTATATCATGAAGTACTAGGGAGGTGATGGTGCCACTGTGCTCTGCACCCTTGAGACTGCAGCTTGAGTACTGTGTCCAGTTTTGGGTGTCACAGTACAAGAATAACATTGAGGTGCTGGAGTGGTCCAGAGAAGGGCAGTGAGGTTGGTGAGAGGTCTGGAAAACAGGCTCTATGAAGGGCAGCTGAGGGAACTGGGGTTATTCAGTCTAGAGAAGTGGAGGCTGAAAGAAGACCTTATTGCTCTCTACAACTACCTGAAAGGAGGTTGTAGCAAGGCTTGTTCTGGTCTCTTCTCCCAAATTATGATAGGATGAGAGGAAATGACCTCAAGTTGTGTGCGGGGAAGTTTGGATTGGATATCAGGAGTAAGTTTTTTACTGAGAGAGTGGTTGGGCTCTGGAACAGGTGTCCAGGGAGATGGTGGAGTCACTGTTCCTGAGGGTGTTTAAAAAATGAGTAGATAGAGCACTTGAGTCCATGGTCTAGGAGTTAGGGAGATGCTGGGATGATAGATGGACTTTATAATCCTGGAGGTCATTTCCAGTCATAATGAATCTATGATTCTATGAGATGCTTACATGCATTAACATAAATCTCATTCTTTTACGTATACATTAGATAATAAGGTAGCATTTTAGTACTGAAGCCAAAGTAAAGTATGATCAAAGCATCCAAGAGAAAAAAAACCCTGGGTGTTTACGTAAATGACCTCCAAATATTCAGTGAAGTAAAACTTTCTTTGAAAGAAAAAAAGGAAAGATGTCATCTTCAAACCAGAAAATGCATTTTCATGTGAAATTGAAAGGTGTATGTCATTTGCTGGTGTGAATCAAGGGTGTACAGTCAACTTATTTCTGTTATTTTAATATTTTGGTGGTTTTGTCATTGTCAGCATTGTGCGTCCACTGATGATGAATTTGATATGTCATTCTGTAGTGTGACTTACTTGGGAGTAGTTCTCTGCAAAAGTAATAAAATATCCTGCTGAAGGGTTGTCTATAACAGCTCTTTGTTCTTTTTCTTCTTTTATATTAATAAATGTTATTTCTTTTATTACATTTTTCTTCGATTACATAGAGATGTTGTTTACATATCTTGACAGTGCTATAATGAGAACCTGGTTGATTCCTTTTGGCTAAATTAATCTGACATCAAAAGAATGTCGACCGGTATAAATCAGGAGTGTCTTATTCAGGGAATTATTCATCTCTTAATAGAGAAAGCTTTTGTTTCTGTATATCTTCCTATGGGAGGGCAACAAGCGGTTCCATTACGTTTCTGTAGGAGCTATGCAGCGGTCTACATGATAGTGTGCTGAAGCAGGTGCAAAAATAATACAAAAAAACCTTTTCTATAGCAGCAGAGCTGCAAGAAGGGATTGTAGAACATAAAGGCTGATATTGAATATATTCGTTCTTCAGCCTTAGACTTTGCAAGGAGTATCCATAGCATGTGAATTGCAAACTCGTTTTGGCAATGCTAATGTCTGTCTTAGTACTTAAGAATTATTTAATTTACTTCAATAACAGTAAAGCTATGCTCAGGGCTTTGTGTGTTTCCATTGGATGCAGTCTATAGTTACAGGATTAAACTTTGTGTATGTGTGGTAGAATGGAGACTGCATAGATGCATGTACAAAATACTTTTGAGATATTTTTTTTTAGTATTTTTGACTTCTAATTATTTTTTTTTAAATCACAATACAGACTAGAGAAAAATTGCTGTAAAAATGCTGTAGTATGAAATTAAAGTTTATATTTAGCTTGTCATGGAAGAGAAATGGAGATGGTTTTCTTTAGTTTAGTCCTCAATTCACCCAGAGGTACATGAATATTCTAAAACTTTATACATTAGTAATATGTAAGACAACACTATCATCTAAAAGCTTTGCAGTATTGTGGACATAGAAGCATGAGATGAGCTGTTCATATCCTTATCTTTGTCCTTCAGGTAGGCATCTCAACACTTCAACACAGATTTTCTTCTGTTGCTGAAAAACAGTGTAATAGCAACATACATTTCAATGAACCAAGCTGTTTCTATTCCTTTTGAATCTGTGGATGGAGGTGTATGAAAAGCAGTATTTGCCCCACTGTATTCAGAACATTATGGTTGTTGCACAGAAAAACAGAGGCAAATACATGTAATGTGCCTTTGCACAATGAGTTTAGTTTGCTTTAGAGGTTTAGTTTGCTTTTGAGACACATATAAGTTGGAAAACATTAACAGAAATTCTGCTGGGTGGTATTTTTGCATATACACTTAGTGGTGTGGGAGAGCTGATAATGGCAGATATTTTGTGAATCAAAGGCGAATAGAGTTTCATTTTAAAATCAACTACTTGCAGCTGCAATTGGAACTACTGAACATATTGTTAATTATCTAATTATTGTACTTTTAATTGTGATAATGCCAAGAGAACCTGGTCAGGATTCCTTTTTGTTTACATGTGGACATCAGAAGAAGTATTTGCCCCACAGATCCTATATAGTCAAGAGTAGCAGCAAGAAAAGGTAAGACATGGATAGGTAAGAAATTCATTGTAGTAACAAATCCATTAAGCTAGAGTGATAAATGAGCTGCCATGTTATACAATTGTGGCAACAAATCTATTTTCTCCATTTTAAAATCATTTACTAAGAATGCGGATATATTTTTAATGACAAAGGAATTTTTATGCAATTATAAATTAATATACTCTGGTGTCTCTGGAAATATGCTTGCATGGCATGAGGGGAAAAAATGGTTTGCTCTGAGAAAAGTTTCATGTTTGTATTCTCTCCTTTCATTAGGAATAAGCCTTAGATGACTGATAAGGAATAACTTAGAAGGACACTTACTGTGTCATAAGCACATATTCAATATTTCTATTACTTTTTCCTATAAAAAGCTGTATTTACAGCCAATACACCTAAAGTGAATGTTTTATCTATGGAAAATCCCTTATATTCAACCTATTCACTGTGGATCTGATTGACAATGAATAAAGTCTGGTAAAATATTTAGGGAGTAGAAGAGCTGGGTGTTGTAGTCTTCCTGGAACAGGAAAGGAATGGGCAAACACAGAGCAGACAAGGCTCTATGTGTGGGGTTTTTTTTCCTAGTCACTCCAGTTCATTTCTAATTGTGGTGAAGTTCAAATTTTTACCTCTCAGATGGTGCTTATGGGATGTGATGCATGTAATAAAACTGTCACATATTTAGTAGAATTTTGCTGATGCTGTCAAAACAAAAACTCTAATGAGAAACATCAGTCTTCTTTCCCTAAATATACAATACCCCAGCCACTGTTATAATTGGTGTGTCCAAAATAGGACATTTCTCTCAGGGAAAAGAATAATGAAATAGGATGTTCAGCTTTTGTCTGACAGAATTTATGGCATTTCTGGGAAAATGGCAGAGAGCAGGAATGAGGTAAGTCACTGCCCTGAGAAGGTAACCCTTTGTAAGCTTGCTTTAAAGACCTTGATTTATGCTAATATTTTAAATCTTACTCTGTCCAAATGCAGAAACCTCCTTTTTGTAGGCTTAACTGGTTCTGGATATAAGCAACAACCCTATTTGAGTGTGGTTTTCAGACATCTGGCAGTCTTAAAGTTTCAGCATATCCCTCTGAGACAGGAAACCCACTGTAAATAGGAAAAGTAAGAGACAGAAAACAATCAAGTATCAAATGTCACATCCTTACATTATTTCTGGTTGGTTTTTTTTTTTTTCTTCTCCTGTGGCTGTGAGGTATGGATCTCATGAGAAAGCAAGGTTGAAAAAACTGTTGCAGAGGTCTGCTTCCACTCTTAATTTGGAGATGAGAAAAATCCATGATGTTAATGCTGGAGAGAAGAACAGTTTGAGGGCAGGATCCTGTCTGCACACTTCCCTGAAGTGTTTCTGTGTAGAAAAATTTGCTAGATTAACTTTATTTCTTTTGGAGTTGGGTCACAGTGAGGTGGGGATGTGGCAGTTTGCATAATCATGAGAAAAGGACACATGCATCATACATACAAGAAAGACACCCACTTTAATAGTAGTTTGCTCCACAAGGGGCATAGCAAATTGCAATCAGAAAATATAAGCTTTGTGTCCTTGAAAGACCAATAAAAATGTTTGTTATGCTTTTTTAGTGGTATAAGTACACTGGTAATTGTACTAACTATGATTCCTAATCCAAAGAGATTACTATGTAACAGAAACAAGAACCTAAGTGGAAGGACATTCATATATCTGGGTAAGAAAGCTAACAGTTTCTTTATCATACTACATTGATTGTACATCTGGTGCTGGATCTTTTCTTTAGCTAGTCAAGATTTACACACTTGGAAAAGAGGAAGTGGAAAGGGTATAGATTAGAAGGGAATCCTTAGATATCAATTATGAGCATTTAACATTCAGGTAGTTATTTTCTGGTTCTCTTTTTTATATTGTCATGAAGAGTCAGAACATCAAGCAAGAACTATTATAGCAAAATTCACACAATAGCTTGTTACACATTGGTCTTATAGAATTTTTGAAGCATTGGAGGTAGCCCAAATTGAAGACATGTAAAAGGCTGCTGTCCATGGAGAAATTATTTAAAATTACATTTCTGATAAATAGAACTACTAGATTTGTAAGGCTGATATTATTTCATCAAAGTAAGAAGTTTTAAACAGTTATGCAAGCCAACTATAATTTACATTTTTTTGTCTAATGATGTCAGCTTTTTATATAATTTTTTTTTATGTTATCCTCAATTTTTTGCCATAGCTTTCTTTTCCTTCTCCATGCAGTTACTCCTTCCCTGTGTGGGGAAACCACAATGAATCTCTAGATCATACAGAGTTTGGACGACCTATTCATTTTTCCAGCAAAAGTTAAATAAAGTGCAAAACTTTCATCCCATCAATCCTTCAGCAAGCTGTCCAAGGTGACATTTCATTAGCACATTTTGTCGGTGGATAAATTGTACAGCGTGCTCTGAGAGAAGGTGGAAAACATCCAGTCCTTTTTCATTAGATCCATCTGAAGCTGAGCAACTGGAGATTACATATAAAAATCACAAGAGACAGAGAAAATGCTATTGTGTCTATAAACTGCATTAATCATTCATTCACTTCTGCATGCTTCAAGTCAATGCCCTATCTCTGGTTAGGCAGAAAACTGGCAGTTTAATTTTGAGCTGAACAACAGATACATTTCAAGGAAAATCACAGACATAATGACTCCTGCCAGGCTTGATAAAGTCCTCATTTGTCAGTTAAGAAACTTCCAATAAAGCAAGATGGATAGATCAAAATGAGGAAGATCACATGATGATATGTGCAGAGATGGGGTTGCCAGGGTTTTATCTCTCTTTCTCTCATGTACACTCAGGCACATATTCCCTAAAACATTCAGGCCCCTGATGTACACACATGCACACCTCCTTACATACACTTCTTTCATTGGTGCTGGGAATAGAAATAATTAAAGAGCTTTGATTCCCTAGTATAAACTAATTAACGGAAGGACATGAGCTGCTTTCTCACTCTATTGACAATAAGTGTCAGAAGTTGACCACAGACAATAAACACCTGAGGAATCACCCATTTACTCCAATGTCAATATAAATTGTTCTTTGACTACACTGAAAATGGGTGTTTAAAAAAAAATATTTATGTATGGAAATAGCATTGTGACAAAATCAACTGAATTATTGGAAAATGCACTATATAAAAAAGAGACACAATACTATAGATTAATGAGCAATTTAAAACCATAATAAACAAATTAATGGCACAGTCAGGGTAAAATTATGGATCTAATAGAATGCAATGTCGATACATTTATTACAGTCATTTTGAAATTGAAGTCTTAGCTATATGCAAATTAATCTCTGCTGAGATGTTCCTAATCTGACAACATTTATTTGATGATGTTCTAGTTATTAAAGAATCACTAAAGAAATTATTGGAAAGCTTTCACCCTACAATCCTCTATTGGATGGTGAGAACAAAATATTGCTGGAAAATTTACAGATGTTTTTAAAAGCATCAAAGCATTGACTGTTTATTCTTCTTCATTGGTGGTAGAGGAACTGGTTCATGAACCTGGTTTCCCCTCCTCTTCTGACATTTTTCCCTTTCTCCCTTTCTAACAGCTGTCACAACCTGTCCATGCCTATCATTTCTCACCTCTAAGAATGTGGTTTCTTTTATTCCCCAAGAGGAGGGATTGGATATTCACAGGAAATAAAAGATATTTCTTTCCATTAGCTCTTTTCTGGTAAAACATTCTTGTTTAGGCTATTTAAAAGATAAATTCTTTGGTAGCCACTGAGTCACAGTGAAAAAACACTGAATACTGCAATCTGTGCTAGATTCAGAACAGATTTTTTTTCTTGGGCAACTGGTGCTCGAACTTGTACCTCTTTCCACCTCTATGAAAGGCTTTATCTGATGTTCAAAAAAAGCAAAGCCGTAACTCCTCGTATTCTTGCATCTTGCCTGCATTTAGAGTGTCACTGGAGGAGACAGACAATAAACTAGAGTTATATTGTAACTAGAAGGTTCAAATTAAGAATGGGAGGGCACAGAAAGAGTGGAAAGCTATTTTACCCTCTCTTCTTCCAGAATTTATATCAAGAAACACAGTAATAGATAATTTCCTCCTCATTTCTTAATTACATGGTTTGTGCTCTTTGATCTTCTACTTTAGTAATGAATATTATGAATTTATTTGCTTTTTATTTGTAACCAGTTTAACCTATTGTTCCTGATGTACATACATTACAGTGTTATTTACAAGATTTGGTGGCTGAAAGGAATTGTTAGAATCTCAAAATGTTTTTTTTTTTCAATTAAACTTTTAAAGGCTTCCAAGTTCCTTTTTTCTTTCCCCCGTATCTTCCTCAAATATTTTAAACTTCTGCTGACACAATACAGTGATTAAAAGCTGTTTGTTTTGTGTATGTTTTTAATTTTCCTACCTGTGTGACTGAACAAAAATAGACCTATCTGTTAAAACTTCTTGTTAGATTTCTGTGTATTCATTAATTAGTCAACTCATTTTGAAATTAGTGATTGTGTTACGATGGACTTCCACAGAGACACACATTTTTCCAAAATACTTCATAGACCTTTTGCAAGCACAGACACATTTGAGAATAGATTTTCATGAATGATTTACATAAATTCAATTTTTCACATATTTTTTCCTTATTTTTGGTGGTTATACATTTGCTAAATTTTTACTGAAATTTTTGTGATTTTCTTTTAAATTATTGATGCTGTTTTAAATGTCTTTTGTCAAGGGTTTATATCCCAAGACAAAATTAACCAATAAATTTAATTGTGTTAATGGGCTGAAACAAAACCAGAGATGGTTTGGAAACCTCTTCTAAATGGCAGGCAAAACCAAAACTAACTCATTTTAGGGAAAATAACAAGACACATTTAAATCATCACACATAAAAGTCTCACATCAAAGACACACAGGAATTAATCATATATTTGCACATAATTGGGCTAAACTGCGACCTCCAACCACTCAAAGGGAAGAGATTTCCAGTAGTTCTTATTCCGTGTGGAAGTGTAACATCCATTCAGTTCATGCATAGGTCCCTCTATGTCAATGAGTGAGTATTTTAAAGTGCAGTTCTTTTTATTAAGTGCTTCTACAACAGAGCACCAATTCCTACGTCAAGGAAAGAGGGGGGTACTTTCCCCATTCCAGCAAACTGAAATTGAGGTGAAACCTTACTTCTGAAGATCCTTGAGGTGCCACTTTGTTAATTTCAGAGATGTAAGACTGAATTTTGGATATATTTGTAATTTTGGGATGAAAAATTTAAGCTCAGATCCAGTTTTGGTGCAGATAACCAATTACTCTGACCATCTATTTGGAGTCCCTACTGGGAAATGTGAACAGGAAAGACATTCTGTGGAACACTTATGACTTCCACAGAGAGTGAATGATGTAGTCATTGTCTCTCTTGTTTCCTTTACATTTCCCAAATATTTGCATCCAAAGCCTCCTTGCAGCCATAGATCTGTCTCTGGTAGCTTTTCACCTGCTATGCTTCCCCACTCTGTCTGTGAGGCAGGAAACTGGACAGGAATGGGAGTATAGAGATCCTTCTGTGCTGCTCAGCAGGAAAAGGTGGTATGGACCCTCCATCTTGGCAAATTCTAGCATTGCAATATACATCATCTATGTAGGAGAGATATGTTGTCTGCAGGTTTCTTAGGAGGTTGACAGCCTAAATTAGACAAAATGGACCAAGGGAAAAGCAAGAGGATTGCAGCTCTTGCTCACAGGTCTAATCTAAGGGCATTTGAGGATATAGTATTACCCCCTGAGCCAATAAACATTTTGTCTTCTACAAATGTGAAATAGCTGCTATGGTAACTGTGTAAAATCCCATTTGTTTCAGTGACTAAAGTAAGTCAGATTAGTTAATTACTTAATAATGAAAAGAAACTGTTAGTTTAAGGGTGTTATTATTTTGGTAGCATCCAAATAGTTTTAATGAAATAATTGCATTTAATTGTAATTTCAGGAAAAGAACAAATGTTCTTAGAGGTTCTGTGTGTAGAATCTTCAAAATAATGTTAACAGCATTTATCATTCAATAGCTGAAGCAACTAAATATCTCTACTGCTTACCCATCAATGAAACAAGTGTTGCTGGTGCAGGTATTGTTCACAATGCCCTTACATTTTGCCTTCATAAAATTGTTTTGGGATTTATTAAATTATTTATTATTTATTTTATTTAACTATACAAATATTAATAGAAAATCATGGGCCTAACATTTTTTTCAAAGGGTTCTTTGTTACCATGTTTACAGATTTATTTTATTTAAACAAAAACCCTCTGTAGAGTACTTTTATCTCAGTGTCTTTATTGTAATCCAAATTTGGTTTGTGGAATAGTTGCTCTGGTAGTTCGCGATGAATCATTGAGTGAATTGGATTTTATGCCGTTCTCTCTGATGCTGGAAGCTTTTAAGGGCTGATGAGGATTGGGATAAAAACACAAGGTGATTTTTACTTTTGAGTAATTTGAGGATTCTTCCGTAGAATTGTTGAAGTTGGAATGAACCTTGAGTCACAGTGTAGTCCTTAACACTGCCAAGTGCTAAACCATATCACTAATCACCACATCTGTACATCTTTAAATACCTCCAGGGATGGTGATTACCTCTTTTCTAGTCAGGTACTTCCAATGCTTGGCAAACTTTCATAGAATATTTTTTCCTGTTATCCAGTCTAAATCTCCTGTAGTTACAACCTGGGACCAACCCTCACCTTGCTACAACTTTTTTCACAGCCACTATATTAGTCTTAAAAAATGAAACTGGCCATTAAAAGAAAAAAGTAGAAGAAATTTCTCTTACCAGATTTCCTTATGTTCCTCTGTTTGTATATTGTAGATAAAAAAAGGCGGAACAGAAAAGAGCTCTTACAAACTAAGATAGTCTTTTTGTTTTATGTTGTTGTATGGTAAGCAATCAAAAACCAGCAGGGTGTCCTAGAGTGACACATTACAGTGTTTCTCTTCTGCGCAGAATATCTTATGAATAGATGGATTGAACAATTTAGGAGTTTAGGAGAGAAAACATGGGCAAACCTACACACAGTGATACCATTTACTCTTCTTCCTTATGTAGAGAATAGTGTTGATGCTTCAGTAACTCACAGACAGTCTATGCTATGTCTGAAAAAACTTCACCACATTTTGCAGTTTGATTTTTTTTCCATAAGAAGTAAGGTAACTTCATTGGTACTTGGTTAAAAACTTGTTTTTATTATTCAAAACCAGTATTGATGTTTATTGGATCCATTGGACTTCTGAACATTACTTACTAAGCATAAGTATCAGAATATGCTCACAGAATTTAAGAATAATTTAAAAAATATGCTACAAGGACTATGACTTTTTAACCATCTCAGAGACTGAATATGGAGAATTCTGATTTTCTTATCCTAATGAGACAAGAGATGCCAGACATGAACATTTCTTTTAATATTTCTAATTTTGATGATTACTGAAACACACAGCTTCCAAAATAATGCAACAAAATAAAAGATTGTTGAATTTATTTGGTTCTTGACTGGTTTGATGACCACAGCTTGTATGTAATAATCAGGTAAATCAGAAATATCATAAAAGCACAGAGTGTATTAAAAAGTTTAAATCAATTACTTTTTCAATAATACATTTGATAGTCTTACCTTCAATGTAAACTGTGTAAGGTGAAACTTCTGATTCTGAAAGGCTAAATATGTGGCACACCTCAGCTAGCTTCATGGCTCGAAATAAAGTAGTTTTCTTACAACTGTAAGCCTAGCTGTTGTACTTTGTCTTGCAATATTTTACTCTACAGTACAATTAGCTGTCCTACATGCCACCCATTGGTAAATGAAAACTTTGTCTTCATTTTATTTTCAGTACATTTCCAATAGTCTGTTAACGAAACAGAGATGTATTTGTAGTCTGATGAAAGCTGTTAATGTACCACCTGTTCTGTACCATAATAATTACTATGTTTAATGGAATAAAGGTCACAGTGAGAATTTCTTTAAACATACAAAGAAAGGAATTTGAAAAAATCATATTACACTTAGAGATTATGTTGGACGCCTACACTGTGTACTCCATTTTCACATTTCTTTTGTGCTTTTAACTCCTATTTATATCACTTATCTACGAGATAATGGTAGTGATGCACGTACACATAAGTTTGGAACACAAAGGTCTACCATGTCGTGTTTTTACTTTGCTAAACGCTCTTACACAATACTGCTTTGAAACAGAAAAAACCTTTTTTATTCCAAGTCTTTGAATTCCTATATGGTTTCTAAAGTCTCATATTTTAAGCACGTTGGTGTATTTAAAAACAAAAGAACAAACCCCAGAAGCACAGGGTAGCTGTAAAAAAATTGTTCTACATGAGCAGAAATGTCAGGTCTTTCTTTCTGTTGTAGTTAGTCACATTTGGCATCTGTAGTAATGTAAGAGTTGCAAACAGGTGACTAATAGCATATAGTGGCAGTGCAGTTTTAGCACTATATACTTCTAATTAGGGTTTAGACTATAAAATGTATTATAATCTAGTGCAAAAAAAAGACTGTTGTGCTTCTTAATTTCCATCTTTAGCATGCAACTAAATATGGGATTTTTTCAAACTAAAAGAGGGTAGAATTTTGTTAGATCTTAGGAGGAAATTCCTGACTATGAGGAAGGTGAGACACTGGAACTGGTTACCCAGAGAAATTGTAGACTTCCCTCCCTGGAATAGTTCAAGACCATATTGGATGGTCTAGTGGGAAGTTTCCCTGCCTATGGTATGGGGGTTGGAACTAGATAATCTCTCTCAGATCTCTTCCAACATGAGCCATTCTGTGATTCTATGATTCTATGATCAATTAAGGAATCCAAAGAAAGAAGTGTAAATAACCTTATTATGTCTTGATAGTAAATAATTGCAGGTTATAAACTTCTGCAGATTCAGAAAATAAATAAAAATAAAACCTAGATGTCTACTACTACTTACTATGAAGATAGTTAAGCATACTGTAGTTGATATGCACCTTCATTTGGACTCTAAGAATATTTTTGTTTTAATTGAATTATTATTTTCTGTTATTACAGCAGAAGCTGATTAATTCCCACTGCTTTAAATGCATAAGCATGTAACTCTAATAAAGAAAACTTCAAGTTAACTTTGGGATCTTTTGTTTTGATTTTGTCTATAGTGACTGCTACAAGGAATGTCCCCACTAGTATTTTAATGGTGACAGCATTATAGTTATTAAGACATTTAAATAGTTATAGAATTGTGAAGATGCCACCTTTTTACAGATTTGAGAGTCAGATGTCTATTCACCTTCACAATGTGGTTCTGGAAGTTGAAATCTGTTTCTGAGATTTATGAGATATAGATTATTATTTCAGTGTTTTGAGTCTTCATCTGCCTTTCCTCTTGAAATTACATTGTTTAGCATTCTGGTTTTATAAGCAGTAGGTAATGAAAATAAAGCAGATCATTACTTCTTAAAATAGTTGAAAATATTTGTATTATTAACTTAATGTGTTAAAAGTGTTTGTTAGAAATGATCTCTATAACACAAGGGCTCTGGGGAGTAGATTGAAGTACTTAGCTGGAATCTTCTGCAAGTATTTTTCTGGTAAAAATCCACAACATTTTGTTAATGGTACTTTTAGAATTAATTTTCTATTATTATCCCAAAGAAAATGTATATACACCTGTATAATGCTTCAACTTTTAAGAAAATTTTTGATGTTTGAAGAACAGTTCATAAATAATTTCTGTATTACTAACAGTTTGTTAAAAGTGGCCTGATCCTAACAGAAAATACATATTCTTAAAGAAGTTTATGGGAATTAGCTGTCTGTCCCACAGAAAATCTGTGAGATTAGTTGCTAAATATAATAACTCTTAAAAATACTTGTACTGCATGTACCCCATGTATGTGCCTGTATGTTCTTGGGCAGCAATTTTATAAAGTTCTATGTGACAAGAAAAGTTTGTGAAATAATAGAATCATAAATTACTGTTTAGGTTTTTAGACATCTCAAAAGGAAAACAATACTATTAATCGTTTTGAATATTTGTAATAAGAAAATTGTTATAATACATAGCTTGGAGAGAGTTTGTGTAAAAAGCCAGTAACGATACACTGTAATATTATAGGAGAAGATGTAATATAATTGGGAGCTAAATGAGAAGCCAAGTTCCACTGAATTCATTGATGGCAGAGCTACTGTCAAGTCACCCAGAACACCATGTCAATGGTCCAATAGCATTGGAACTGTTTATACCCTTCTACTTGTTGATGGTGTGGTAATGAATGAGAGCTTGGGGCAAATATGAGACTGTAGGACCCAGACTATGCATCACTGTACTAACCACACCACGAGTTTGGATTTGGAAAGGCAGATTTTAGGCACAAACCAAATTAATTTCATATTATAAGCCTGACCTCACAAACCAAGGGTAAACCTTTAAAAGGTGGGACCTCAAAATCTTACAGATTTGTCCTCAAAAACATTTAAACAAATGTGTCCTCAAAAACATGGATACAGAAGTGATGGAGGCAGAGCCCAACCTCAGAATGTGTCAGCGAACACAAAAAAGTGAGAGGTCACAGTACATTTGGTAAAGTGGTTGGTACTACAAAATGCACACTGGCTATGTTTCTGTCTTAAGTTTACCAGGAGCTGGTAGGTGCACAGAATACTGGAAGATTTTGTAGCACTGAAGGGCTGAAGGACTCCTCAGATACACAGTGTTTTCTGGAACACCACCAAGTGGGAAGGAAGTGCTGCTCAGCAGCAAGTAGTCCTTTTTGCAAAAGTCCACACTAGAAAATGAAGCTGTCTGTAGAAGTTTTATCTTCCAGAAGAGATAGCCTCATAAGAATAACAATTTTATTCTCAATGCAAAGCATGTGTTTGAGTAGCAACATAAACCCTTATTTTATTCAGGTCTCCTCAGTGTGTTTCCCCTTTTCTTTAATGTGCCACAGATTTTGCATTTTATACAAAAGGTAGATACATTTCAGTAGTTGTTGATGTTTATAAGATTTGGTACTGAAACTATACAGCACACAGTATGGTGTTTTATCTATGAACGGTTCCTTGAGAATGCAAGAAGCAGATAAATGTACTCGACATTTGCAAGAACTAGTTTAGAATTCAGGTAATGATTAGCTACCTTTTCTCCATATCACCATGAGGTGTGTGCAGGAGAAACTGCTGAGAGATGACAACAATTTTAAAGAATCAAGTATGAAAAGTATAGGAAAAATCCCAATACAAAACCAGCATCTGTTTTAAATGAATTTGCAGGAACTGTCTAACCATTTATTTGCATTTAGCATAGTTTATTTATTTATTGATTTGATGAAGTCCTTTGCTCCCAATTTAGACAAGCACTTAAAAAAGATGTTTAATCAGTAGAGAAACCAGACAACATTTCTTTAATATAGGAAGGCAATGAGGCAGCAACACCTCTGGTCTTGACTTGGAGCCAGTAACAGAAATTAACAGTGCCATCTGCAAAATGCATTTATAGGACTGCTTTATGGCAAGCATGATGATATTTGATGGCATTTATTTGGTATCCATTATGGTATTCAACAGCAATTTTTGCTAATCTAGCCATACTTGTAGTTATCTTTTAGAAAATTAAAAATCCAGGGTTATAAAGAATATAAAGACTGGAGAATGACAATGTCGTTTAGGCTGGACAAGCTGGAACTGTCATCTGGCTTATAAAAACTGTCCACCTCACTTCATTGCTTTTCTCACTGTACCTTGATTTTCTTTTTTTCCAGACATAAATCCAAAATGTGTTTGTTGTATGCTCTAGTAACATTTCTTGGCAGTTTGTGTGTGAAGTGAGTGCCTGTCTACACTGCCTTGACTGGCTGACCCTGAGCTAGCCTACTTGTTGAACTGTTTCAGCTATTGTCTAGAAATTTTGTTCTTCAGGTTATCCATGACAAGTGTTACACACTTGTTTTTACGTGAGGTGTTTTACTCTGAGAATTTGTCAAATCTTTTTAACAGGCATAATAAATATCAAACTATCATTTCAGGTGTCATTATATGTCTGGATGAATGAAAATAAATATTTAAAGTTTGAATTGGATACTTACTGCCCTCTCATCTTCCCCTCATTAAAAGTCAGGATTTCAGTTTTCAAGATGCTGACTCTACTTCCCAGTCTGCTCTTTAACTTCTGAATATTAATTTTATATGTTCCATTTTTTGAGATAAAACACATTTTGGTGAGGATTATTGTTTTTATTTGACATAAGGTGGTTTTTACCATCCACCATTTTCTCTTTGACATCTTGGGCTTTAGATGAAATTGGATGGCTTAATGTTACAGAAGTCGGGATAACACAGTTGAGGAAGGAAATGCTTTTGCTGAAACTAATTCTGTCAGTGTTACTATTTTTAAGCTTCTGTTGCTAAATGAAATAACTGAAGGAAAAGTGCATTAGACAAGGCTTGGTTGCATGATTTTCATACCAGACTCATAAAACTCTGTCTTTGCCTCTGGATATACTTTGGAGGTCTAGATATAAATTCACAAAATCAGAATTTTATGTTTCTCAGTCAAACTGTATGCATTGTTATCTTTGGAAAAAAAAGTTCAAAATAAATTCTGTAAAAAATATTTTTAAACTCTTTAAACCTGAAAGATGTCATTAAACATATAAATAAAGTATATATGATAATATATTTCTTCTTACTCTTTCATATTTTGCAAAACATTATAATCACTGTTACTTCATCATGATTTGCAATTCTTTGGAATTGTCTGTTTTAAAATTAAATTCTATTTGATTCAATTGTATTCTATTTCTATTCTTTGTGTCTTTGTTAATGATCATTTTGATTTTCTAGAAATTATTCTAATAGGTCAAGAGTTGACAGATATTTTAAACAAAATGTTAAAATAAGATGAGCTATTGATTGTACTGTCAAGCTTCTTACAATCTGCTTTATACTCTATTTCATTTTATTTAAATAACAAGCTGTAAATTAATTAAATACAAAGTTTAAGAATTTTTATCAGATCACTATTAAAATGTCTGCAGAATGGAAAATACTTAAATTCCTTATTTTCAAAATGTTGCTTATTTTTATTATTTCTCTTTTTTTATACATTTTTTCACTTGGGAAAAAAAAGGTACCTATTTATCTTTTCCTGGTTTTGCAGCTTTTCTTATGTTTCTTAGCTTTCCTACAGTTTATGCTGAAAATTTTTACAGATCAAACTTCCTTCATGCAAACTTTTAATTCCAATTGCTTGGGAATGCCATTCAAAATTCACAACTGTCTTCTGTTCATGCAACCTTTTTCCTCTAATTTATTAGCATGATCTGATTCTAAGTAACAGAGAATTGTACAGTTGTTTTTACTTCATCAATGAGTATACCTTACTCCTTTCTTGGATAGAGGCAGAAACTAAAGCAACTCAATGATTTTGTGAAATAAAGAGGTCATGAAAATATTAAGATCCTTCTAAGACCCAAGGCTGTCTTTGAGGAATTCAGCACCCTCTACATCCCTAGTTTTTGTTTCAGCATTACGTGCTGTTTTACCTCCATTGTCTTTTCCTGGCAAGTTTCCAAATTCTTCTACAAACTGAAACAAATTCCAGGTGGCTCATTAGCAAGGGCTTTGCTGGAGATCAACTGTTTGACTTAAAAGAAAATAAGTGTTAAGGTATAAGCTAATCCTTTTGGCAAGCAAAGATAAATACCATTTCAATATAGTATTTCTAAAAAATCCCACATGACAATTTTATTGCATTTTCAAGTTTAATTTCAATACTTGAAAAAACATTTGGAATTTGGTTTTTTTTGTCCCCCTATTCTACCTCACCATTTTACTGAATAACAAAGAAAGGCCTCATCCAAGTCCTGAAACTCTCACAAATATAGTTTAATAATTGTTTTGTATCTGTCACCTGGTAACTAATATAAAGCTTCCTATATTATGTGTCTGAAAATCTGGATTATCAATGGATCTCTCACACTTTTCACAGGGATCCTGAGAATGTGGTTTGGATGAATTAATCCCAACGTTTTTCACAAGCTCTACAAAACAGTGAAAATAACCATAAAAATGTATAACTAGCTTTAACAACGAAAGATTTTACATGTGAACAAGCACAATGTATTTAGAGAATGTATTTAGAAAATACAACTTTCCACTTATTTGTCACTAAAGAAACTGCCTTTTCAGAGTCACTGACACTTGTTTGTGGGTTCAGCTTCCATTTTCTTCTTACAATATTGCACACCAATGCATAAAAGCCACCTAAAGGAGAATCGACTTCCTATAGAAAGAATATGAGTTTTAGGGATACAATAATTTCTCAAAGAATTAAGAAAATAAACAGACAAGCTGTGGCACATGTTGTCAATGAAATAAGTTCAAAAGTGCAAATTAGGTTGTACATGGGCTGATGAACCCTGAAGCTGTTACATGGAAGATAGTGTGTAAAATATCTTCCAAATACAATGCAAATCAAGTAAAAAATAGTGTGCTCATAACTGAGAGGTAGATTTGATACAGAAATCCTACCAGCTTTGTTCTCATTAAATAGCTATTAACATTCTTTCAATACATTTGTCTTCAGACTTTCCTTTCCCCTATCTTTCAGAAGGACCTACAAATGAAAAGATCTTACCTGTGAAACACAACATGTGAACATGTTCTATCTCTGTGAGGATGCCATTATATTGCAAAACAGATAAAAACACTAAGAGTGTTGTTTTCATTATATTTTAACTTTTAGTGAACACCTAATAGTAAATGACTTTTTATATTTTATTGTTCAGAATGAGTCTTGAGTTTAAAATCTCATTTTGCTACTCTGGCAATATTGTATCATATTTCTTGACTGCTGCAAATGAGTTCAGTGGGGTACCTGAGCACAGTTCACTGTGATAGAATTGAAATATTGCTCTGACCCTCAGCTACTGAACAAGTGAAATACTGTCCTGCTGAGACAAACTGTCCTGCCTTGAACTACATCAGTAATGCGCAAGTGGAAAAACCCCCTCTCTGATTAATACCCTCCTGAAGATACTCAGGAAAGTTTGGGTTGGATCATAACAGTAAATGCCAGGACTCTGCTCAGTTCAAATTTGTGAACTCTAGGAATGAGTGGCTGGAAGTACAAGCTAAAACTGGGAGGAAGGCAGGAAGAAAGTCATGACCTCTTGGTGATGTAGGCTGTCAGAAATTGCTACTTCTAACCCTCTGCTTTACAAAAATGAATTTATCTGGACCTCTTTCTCTGTACATCTCAGAAGCATGCAGATTTTTTTCCCCACAATCCAGCAGCTTTCTGCTCAGCTCATTGCTATTTTGGTAATGTTTGTTAAAATTCCTTTCCTGACAAAAGTCCTAATAAAGAAAGAAAATGGAAGGAGAAGTGTAATGGAAATGTGAGGGGAAATTATTTCTTATAGCAACAAACAGTGGCATCTTAGCCACCTACCAGTCATGCCAATTTTCAATGTTTTCCACAAGATTATGACTTTTCTAGGTAGTTGAGGAGAGCTTTGTTTCTCAAAGCTGAAAACTAGACTATTGTACAACAATTGCCAACATGTCTGTAATACTCATTTTCCTATGTTTCCTTGGATTGCATTGGCAGCATGATTGATCAGGTTGCATTCTCATACTGATTTTACACTGAAAGTACCCATGCCAGCTGTCAAGCTTTCATGTGTGTTACATGCTACTTATACATTAATATATAATCTTTACAGTGTAGTCATGAGAAATGTAAGGAAAGGTGGTCAATTAGCCTACAACCTGCTTGACTACTTAGCTATTCGCCACTCCAGGTAATGTTCCTGGTTCTTGCTATTTCTGTTGTTGCTGTGGCTGTTTCATCAGCCAGCAAAAAAGGCCAGAGACATAGTCCTCCAGACTTACCATAGAATCATAGAATCATTCAGTTTGGAAAAGATCCTAAAATCATCAAGTCCAATCATTAAACTGTACCAAGCCCATGTGTCTAGTGACATTTAAGCACTTTTTTGACATTGTCTTGGATATTTCAGAAAAGTTCAGTTTAGAAAGTCTGTAGAATAGATTATGTTAATATCTTGTTGACTGTGAGAAACATAGATTGATTAAATATGCCTCTGTATTTGTTTAAAGGAAAGTGAACATATTTTTAAATTAAATCTGTGGCTGCAGAATGCCACATAATAACACACACTGATGAAGTTTTTATTTCCTCTGCCCGTTGTTTCTTGTGCCTGCTTTTCCCTGTTGTACTTTATCCTGAAAACCATTTCATTTTAAGTTTGCTTTTCCATTTCAACTTATTATTTATTAATAAAATAAAGATACAACTTCATTTTAAATAAATGGAAAATACAGCGTTTTTGTCATGAAAAGGAAACAAAGGGAAGGGGCAAAAAAAATAACAAAAAAATTTGTGCCCTTGGAAGGCAATTTTTTATTTTATGGAAAAAAAAAAAAACAACAATTAATGTATTTTTGTCTCTGCACCAGAAAAAGTAGTCTTTCTTTAATGAAGAAGGAAAAGTCATTACAATTTCTCTACATTAATAAGCTGTAACATTCATAGCAATCAAATTTCTTTTGCTAATCAGTTACAGAGTGTAATTGATTATTTAGATCTAGTTTTAATGGTTGCTCATGTAATTGCAGATGTGAATAATTTTTGAAATGCAAATAAAAGGTGCCTTTTGCTATGGCAATCCTCTGCCCATTGCTCTTGCAAATATTAGCATAAAAAAATATTCTTATATCTTTGCAGCACATAAATGGAACAGCATGCTGATTAATGTAATCAAAAGCTGAACAATTTATTGAAGCTGGCAGAAGATTTTATACCTTTTTATTATATCTATTAATAATTCTTACTATGACTGGTACATGTATATGCCTTACAGATAGTTGGTTTACTTATGGTTGGTTAACAGTTGTTGTCCAAGCAGCAGTCACACAGTCCTGGAATTTTCCTGAGCTTTGCTCTTCCCATCCGTTGGGTTGTCTTTCTGTCTTCTTTCTCATAGCACAGTGTCCCTTCATGTAACTTTCTTGTAACTTTCCAAGTCCTTGAGCCTGTGAGAGACTGCAGGTACAAGGCTGCAGGGATAACTAGAGTCTTTGTTCCCCACAGAGGCAGTTTGTATCACTCATACTTCCAGTTTCCCGCAAATAATCACCCACATGGCTTTTTTCATATGTTTGACAGATAACAGTTTTTGTCTGAACCCACAAACCTTGTACAGTTTTGCATAAAGTGAGCTACTATTGGAATGTATGTTATTATTTTGTGAGGGGGTTTCTGCTTTTTTTTTTTGTTTCTCTGTTTTGTTTTGGTTTTTTGTTTGTTTATTTCTTTTTACGAATGCAACTTGAATGATCCTATTGCAGTATGTAGACAATTTTGTGATGATCTTCACTCTTAAAATATACACACTGAATATTTTACATATGTTTTCTCCCTAGCTCCAAATACCAAAACTCCCAGTGCTGGGAAACACAATTACTGCACCAACTTCCCACATTCAATGAGGTTCATCTGTGTATGTCCAGCAAGTCAGTTACATTCCTGTGGCATTGTCCTGATCAATACATGTATGCAATGATACATTGAGAAGATTTCCTGGGCACCTGCACAGGTATCTTTCTGTGCCTGAAAATGCCCAGACAGAAGTTGCAGAATGCTAACCTAACACCATAGAATACCTGCTTTGACATGAAATCACAGCACAGTTGATGAGACCCCATTCACAGTTTCTACTAATGAGAATTGTTTTCTGTTGTTCCTTCTGCTAGAGTCACTCAGCCTTTGCTTTCTGTAGCTAAAAATTGAAAACTTCCACCAATTAAGATTCCACCATCTCTTTTACATAGCTGTTCCATTGTGAGAAATGGTTTCACCTACTGTCCAAGATACTCAGACAGCTTGGCTTGGAATTGAATTAAGAGTTCCACAAGTGGAGAGATGCACTGGCCCCAGTGATGCAGATCCATCTGATCTGAATGAAGAAAGCATATCCCATAGATGAGTTCTACTTGTCACAATTATATGTTGTGAAGGTTTGATCTCTAGGTCTAAGCAATAGCACTACACAAAAAATAGAGCAGTACAGGAACAGACAGCAGTGTTTGTAGCTTTGGGATATATTTTAGGCATAAGTTCAGCATCTGCCTGCATAGCATTTTCTCAGATTTTGCCCATTAAACTTATAAGTGTTATGAGACAAGTGTCTCAGTTTCACATTCAATCAGAAGTATTTTAGAAGTCTACTGTTAGTCAGGTAAATAGCTTAGGAGAGATGTGGTGAGCATTTTTTCTCCTACCACCTCAGCTACAATCTTAAACAGATCTTCTGTTTGACTTTGTTTTTCCTATATATTGTAAAATATGCAAACTATGTACTTCATAGTCCTCAGAGGTTTCTTAATGATAATTATTATTTTTTTTTCAAAATGTGTGCAACTTAATGGTGCTTTAAATGCTCTGATATTTTGATGCCTACTTCATTTTCTCTCATGCTTTAATAGAACTTTTTCACAAAAACTGTAAACTTTCTGTTACAGATGAGTCTGTTGCCACATATTGTGTTTTCTAAGGTTCTCCTGAGAATCACTTTGTAATCAAGGCTGGCAGCTACAGCTCTGATGAAGCATCTGTGTTTCTGCATATAACTGGTTAACATAAGTTTCCAAGCTTATCTCAGGGAAGACTGGTCGAGAGAATTGCTAATGCACTAAAAAATTGTAATCATATTGTCTATTCACAACTCATTTGATTTTCCACACATCTTGATTCCTATGCTAGACTCCAGGTTGGTTTTTACCCCTGTGCCTCTATTTATTGATATTTACAATTATTTGGTCTTCATTGATCACCAACCTGTGATTGCTTTATAAGGATTTTGCATTTTCAGTTGAAAAAGGTCTAATATGGCCTTGTTTTGGGGAAGGGGGTGCAAAGTATTTTTGGTCCCTGACTAAATAAATTATTTAGTTAACTTGTGATCACTGATCTTACTTGGCTGTATGTCAGACTGAGATGTGAACCCTGAATTTCTCCAAATGTGATTTATCAGTAGTTTAAATTCAGAAGTTTGTTATAATTTTGATTTGTTTCTGTCCATTTTCACTATATTCTAACTATCTAATCAAGAAAAGAAAATTATGCCATGTAGCTTAATGACAAAGAGGCCAGGGGTTTTATCTATGTCTCCAAGCTGGTACTACACTTACCTAGGCAGCTGGATATAAATTTCAGTAGATGAATCTGTTTTATGTACATGGTGTTTCTGGTTAGGCTACACTCAATGACAGGAACATTTTATGGTAACATTAATTATCACTGCAACTGTTTTGAGCCATTTGTTCTAGGCTTGAGCCTCAATTAATTTACTAAAGGTGGTGATATAAGATTTCTGCACAAACCCAATACGTCTTTCTCTACAGGATTAAACTTCACAAATTTATTGAAGGTGGAAGGGGAAGTGAAAGGTTGTGAGAGCAGTGTATAGACACTTCTTGGGAACGTACAATCCACAGATAATTATCTTGTAAACCATTTTCTTCTTCATCAAGCTACTTACAATGAGGTATCAGAAATGCTGTTATCTTCTCAGATGTCCTATGTTACTGGGCTTTCTCTTCCTAACTATAGCCTAGATGCACAAAATTTAGGTTGAACACAATGAGGGACCTGATGCTTCAAGTCTCTCATGCTTCAAAGGTTCCAAGGGTTATTGGGATCAAGACTGCAAAATGATCTGTAAATGATCTGTTTACTTGAATAAATAAAGAAGTTTCTTATAGCCTCCAGGACCTAAGCTGAACTTGGTGGTAGATGATGTTGGCAGATACAAACTCAGGATCACATACTAAAACATGGCTTGAATTAGCTTTGCCATCACTAAAAACATAGGCTAGACTCACCTTTTAAATAGAGACGCATATGGTGTTTGCAGGTCAGATAAAAAATTGGACAGTTATGAACTATGGAATATTTGAGCTTGACTCAGAGGTGTTAGACAGTTAAAAATATACTTATACAAAGAATTTGTTAAAATTAATAAATGTAACAGGAAAAAATACTCCCTTGATAATTCTGCATTAAACTTAATAGTTGGGCAGACTATATATCCTGAATAGTGTCCAGAGGGCATAAAAGCTGTTTTCCATAGACATTTGGAATTACTGCTTAATGTCTCAAATCTAAATCTGTGGACAAATAGAATTGGAAGAGAAAATCAACTTTATTTTAGATAACCATCCAGAGTTCTGGTACAAACACTCACCTCTGCCATTCTTTCGAGTGAAGTGCATTTTTAGTAAACACAGTAACACAGAATTTGATTGACAGCACACTGAGTACACAAAGGAGGTAGATATAGGCATAGGAGGAATACTGACCATGAACAAAAAAGTCCTTTCCTCTGACTGTCATGGGTGAATGTGCAGAGGGTTTTCTTTTTCCCTTATACATGTCCTTTTCTATCTAATGCTACCATTTAATTTTCTATCAAATAGAAGTTAAACATGAAATAAAGGTTGAAGATTTCAGAAAAAGGGTACCCCAGACATTATCTTGAAGTCCTTTGTGAAGATCATTTGGAACATCAGTAGTTGCTGTTGCATCCCTGGCTTTCAGGTTGCAGTGACTTTTCTTCTTTGAGGCAAGGACAATTTATACAGACATAAATGTTATTAATGCCTTTTCATGCAGCAGTCACTGATTTATTCAATGCTGTTGTACAAAAAGGGAGATAATTTAATCTTTTTTGGTCTTGTTTAACTACATAGGAATGATTTAGTTGTGTACATCTTTCAAAAACAGCAGAGCTCTGGAATTTAGAAGTAAATACTTTTTAGATATGAATTGCAAAGAAAACCAGTGTAAAATCCTTCCCAAAAATGCTAAGTTACCTGTTGCTTGCTGCTGTGGTTTGCATAACAAGCAAAATTACTTTCCATTTCCTACTAACAATTTTTCCCCCTGTGAACACAGTCCTGTATGCAATTTTGATGAACAACAGTATAAGCCAACAGGGACTACAAATTGGCTATGAATGTCTGGAGAAGGTAAAAAATTGAATTGGGTACTTAGTAATATTGCTAGTTAATTGTATAGCATTCAGGACAAAATTGATGCCTTACATTTTTAGTAGTCATCCCTAACTTCCCTTTCAAGAAAATACACCTACTGGTGTGATAAACCCACATCTTAGTATTGATCAGGAAGAAAGTAGGCTTCCTGCTTCTGAGATACTTCATTGGAAACAGTAATTTTGTAACTTGGAAAGACAGTCTCCATAAATCCTACTCTTCAAGGTCTTAAACCTATCATGTTAATGTTATCTCTGCTTTTATGTAAGTAAGTGTTATTTTTGTGACCTAATACTACATTAAAAATATTTGAATCAATATACATATCCCTAAAATATTCCATACTTGGATGTTCAGTGTCTATAAGTGAACAGCAATCTGAAACTATCTGCTCTGAACTTTATTCATATAAATTAGATGGAATTAAAAAGATCACTTAGCAGTTATTAACCTTAAAATATGTGAATGTGCCATGAAAGAGGGATCATCTAATAAACAGTGCTTTTTTTGTATTACATCAATAGGAAAATGTTTCATTATTTCTCTAGCTGTTGTTTATATGTTCTATGAAGCTCTTTAGGTTTGATTGGATTTTTAGTATTAGAGGTAAATTACAGTTTCCATGTGGTAGAGTTTCATCTGTCTAGAGATTTAATTTCTTCTGTCAGAAATTTATCTCCCTATGCTACAAAAAAAAGTGCTTTTTTCAAAATATTTAAGCTTCTGTGAGATGAACTTTCCTTGTGCAAACAGATGCACACAAGTGCATATAAGCATTGCAGAAATTTTTACAAAATCTTCCAGCAAAAAAAGCTTCTAAGGAATCTTCCTAAAAAACAGTAAAATACTCAAGATATTTGGACTTCAGAGATCTTTCTGCATTTTTCACTTTATCAGCTCTGAAATAGCAGAAGATTTCATATCTATCTTTGCACAACCTTTTGAAAAATTACTGTGAAGTATTCAGTGTCCACACGTAAGGAAATAAAGAAATAGTTTATAAACATGAAAATTATAGTAAAGTTGATATGATAATATGAATGCTTCTGCATTGTTCTAATGTAATAGTTAAGAGCTGTATAAAGCTCTGAGTAGCTGAGAAAGACGTTGCTATTGCAACAACAGTACTTGTAGGAAAATTTTTCTGCAATACTTTGCCTTTCTCTGAGGCACTCTGAGTCTTCTGAGTCACCAGTTCCCCTGACATTTATTCACAGTGACCTAAAATTTCTCTGTTTTTCTTTCTTTTTCATTTTTTCATTTGTAGAGATTTTCTTGTTGCCCTTCACAGCCTGTGCTGTGATTCAATTCCAGGTTGGCCTTACGATTTGTAACCTCATCCTAGCAAGATCAGACAGCAACTCTACACTACTGGGTTATCTGCCCCTGTTTGTATCACTTGTATTCTATCTTTTTATGCCGTCACATTTGTAGCTATGGCTCACCCATGCAGACTCTCAGGATGGGTCCATTCTGAGTTCAGAAGACATGATCCTTGATTGTCAGTTGGCACTGCCACACTTCCCTTCTTTCCAGGATATCCCACAGCATTCTTCAAAGGAACTCTGAAGACGTTCAGCTCTGCTCTCCTGAAATCTAGGGCTGTGTTCCTGTTTTTGGCCTACTATCTTCTTAGAATCCTGATCTTCATTTTGTCATGATCACTGTAGTCAAGGCTGCCTCCAATTTTTATCTCCTCTAGCAGTTCTTTGTTAAGTTCCAAGTACAGTAGAGCACAGTTTTTTCATTGGCTTCTCAGTTACCTCTTTAGAAGGGTGCCATTAATGCCCTCAAGTAATCGCACACATTGTTTTAACACTGCCTTACTGTCCTTCCAGCAGATTTTAAAGTCCCCTGTGAATCACAGGTTGTGAAGATGAGGCTTCCTCCAATTGTTTGAAGAAAAATCTCATCTACTTTTTCCTGATCAGGTAGTCTAAGGACATATACCCAACAATGACACCCATGTTGGTCTGTTGGAATATTTGACTGTTTGTATTGTATTGGAATCCTTACCTTAAAGTGAGATTTAGAAATTGATTTGAGAAAAATGTGTTTAAGGTAATGCCCAAGCTGGTGTCCAGCATATTGAAATCTCTGAAGTACTTTTATATGAAATGTCACAGGCATATTATTTCATACATTCTTATATTTTAACTTGGATCTTCTTAATATAAATTTTTGATGCAACAAAACCAGTTTTGTTCAGATTTTAGATCAGCCCTATCATATTCTTAAAATCTGGTCACCTGCATGAAAATTTCAGCAAGCTAGGCTACAAAACTTCATCTTTCCTAATAAGTATGTAAGATTGGATATGACCAATTGTTTGGATTTTGAATGAATCATTACACAGAAGCTGTGAGTAAATATGTTTTCTGTCTGCAGCTTTCTGAAAGCTGTTCTTTGAGGACATTTGATAGACTCAGACAACAATTATATAAGTTAGAATGATTCAGAAAATTTCTTCTCCAGAACAATAGACAATTTCACTCCCTCATTTAGAGAATATTCAGCAGCTTCTGTCCATTATGTAAAACAATCAGAAACTTGGCTTCTTTACAAAATAGACTATAACTTCCTTTCACTTCTTTAGCAAATGAAATTAGAAGACTTAATTTTGCTAAATCAGCTATCATGTGTTGCTTAAAGACGTGTTCAAAATATTCTCATAGAGATGATAAAGAACTTAGCAAATTAGGAAATTTCCTAAAGGAAATTTAGGACCCTACCTACTAAATTTTTTTTTTATTGAATAATGTTTATGGTTTTTTGTTGTTTCTCCCCCATATAAGCTTTGGGATACACTGGCTATCGGTTTCCCCAGTGATTTCAATTTCTATGGTGTATCTGTGCACATTATTTAATTCATATCAGTTTTATTGTTTTTCTGCTACTAAATACAAAGATGTAGAGATGTGGCATACATTTCTTTCCCGCACCATTACATTGAATTTCTATCATTGTACATACTGTTATTCAGCAGAAAGACAGAGTGACATTTTAAATAGTTCTAAGTGATGACAAGGACATGGCAGATGTATGGCTGTACCGCAACATATGAGGGGCAGGATAGGGCCATAATCACAGACGTTTGTAGGAAAAAATTAAAGGATGTTCCCATTTCCTTGTACAGACCTTGTAAATCTGTGTTTGCAGGGCTTGTACTACTACTGCAAATGTCCAGTAACACTACTCCCATTCATGTTCCCACATTATTGCCAAAATCATGACTAGGGACTTTAATAAGTAGCAGCAATCTGGAGCTTCTTGAAGTAATTCTTCACATAGGATACAAAGTCATTTGTCAGAAGCAAATTCTGTACTTGTCCAGTGGGAACCCAACTGATTAAGATGCTCTTATCTCCAAGAGCTTTGCAATGACACTGTTGGTTTTTTTTTACAGTCAAATTTTATGCCTTCTGCCCAGTACCTGGTTTCCAGAGAAAATTGGACCTTTACATTTGTGTTCAGCAAAAAAACTCAAGACTAATATTAGATTTTGGACTCTGTGATTTTGTTTGAAATTAAAGGCTCAAACCCTCCACTGAAGCAAAGACCATTGACATACCAAGCAGCCCACCCACAGAGAGAAAACCCCAGCCACGAAGAATGTGGATGAAGGGTGACAGAGTGATATCAATGGGTAAGGAGGTCTACAAACTGCTCGAGGGAGGCATGGAGCAGAATAAGTGCGAAGCTTTTCTAGAGCAAGCAATGAAAAAGTGCACTCAAATCCTTGCAAGCTTTGTTGGACCTTCTGTTCATGAAACAAATTTTGTCTTCAATATTTTTTCTGAAAGCTTTCCCACCTAGTGTTTTATTGAGAAGGTGTTTTGCATCACTAATTGAATTCTTGTTTTGTTGAAAAGGCTAGAATTTTTTTTCACAGTAAAAATACTTTTATTGCAAAAGTAAAGATAAATCTATGTGCTTTAGGTGAAATATATGTCAAATTCATTTTTATCACATACTACCTTCTTAGGTTTTGTTTTACTGAGAGTTCTGCCAAGTATGGAGAAATGTTCTTTGTAGCAATCCACATAAAACAAGATAATTTGGAGCTTAAAGGTCAGGCTTATGAGTCAGCTTTGCTTGTGCTTAGCTGATTTTAAAACTAGTCATTATTATTCTGTTGCAGCAGTGCAAGATGGCTAAGAGTCAAATGTTCAAATTTCCAAAAAGAACAGATTTTCAGAAAGGATCATTTAACACACGAGAAACCCTAAATTGAGCTAAAATCTTGAACAAAGTTCTTTCAGCTCTGAATTTCCACTGGTGGCAGGGGAATTATGTTTTTATTTATGCAAATTATGGATACATTTTTATTGATGCTGTCTGTCTAATGAACAGGGAATCAGTCACTGAAGTTCTTTGGGTGATGTCTAACTTGCAGACAATGGTTTGTATTATGCTGATAACTTTCTTACCTAATAAGCAATATTTCCTTTCTGAGCTGCAGCAGCAACATTGTTCAGGCACTTCTGATTTCTCACTGTACAGTTCTGCAAAATGAAGGTTTACAATATCATGGGAAGTGTTATCACAAATAAGACTACTTCAAGCTTTCTGTAAATTAAATTGGTGGTGATCCACATCTGCATGAGAACAGAGTCTGTATGTAGTTGCCTTTACTTCAGGTATTATACATAATTAATTTCTGCTCCCTCAGTCTCTGGTGGGAGTTCTTATGACTGTATTTCTTGTTGCAAGAATAATTTTCATTACCGGCTTCTAGTATTTGTCTTTGAATCCCTCTGGGACATTTTACACCTTACCAGCAGGAATTGTCTGCAGTCCTACATATTAAATTTTGCTACAGGTCTCAAATCTTTCAATTTTTTCTCTCCAAGCTAGGTGCCACCTGTCTCACACCAACAGTAAACCTCTTAACTTTCATAATTTGAGGTTTATTTTCAAGTTAATCAGCTTGACTTTCTATAATTTTTATGTAATTATCTAGTCTTGTGCTTTCATTAAGGGAATGGTGTCTTGTGGCTCAAATACCAAATGAGGTTATCTCAACTTTGTTTCCACTTCTGTCCGAAAGTTTTTCTGCCTTCTTTTGTGTCCTGGTGACATAGCATGACGATAAGAAAACAGCATTCTCACTTCCAGACATTGTGTGAAGTATACTTCAATGGCTACTTCAATACTACAATGGTTCTAATGAGATTATACTTCACAACTGCCAAGGATGAAATTGCTGGATGACAGTGAGTGCCATTATGAGTCTTTTGAGTTGATGTTGAAAACAATAGGTTCTTTGTGACTAATGAAAAGGTGGTTAGCATTAATACTACTTGACCTGGTACATTATGCTCTTTTCACTATTACACCTTCAGCCTATTTATTACCCAAGACTACAAGGTTAAAACCCTTTTCTAAGACCCCAAAACCACAAAAAGAAAATTTCCATGTTCCTAGTTCAGAGCTAGGAAAAATTGTGTTTTGCTCAGTATTGTTAGTACTACTACTGCTGCTGCTATTGCTACTACTGTAAGATCTTCTATGGGGACGCAACTTTTAATTGTTTTGTTTTGCAGGTCTCAAGTGCTTGATTTTACAGCCTTAATGTACATTTTAAAATAGGTATTCTTATGTGCAGATATAAATCAAGGCTTAAAATCAGCAAAATGTTATACGAAAAGCATTAGGATGAAAAAATCAGTAATTCCTTGTCAGTTAATTGCTTTCAAGCTATGGAATGGAGAACAATATATAACAAATAAGAGAGGGCACATAGTGGGAATAACACTGCATAAACATTATTTTAAGAGGTGTTTCTTATTAATAAGAATACTTTACTGTTTATTTAATGTATTCTTTCTTCCAACAAAGAGGAAGACTTTTGATTCAGTGCCACTTTCATATATGATAATCATATTAGTTACAAGAAATTTTATTGGAATGAAATCCTTGTATGTGACCAGAATTCTAAAGCAGTATCTGTCAGTACTGAATAGCAGTGGAGCAGAATTGTTTCTTTATAGTGTATATATATATGCAAGCACTCATAAGAAAGAATTATTATTTAGGGACGTTGCATTACAAAGATACATAGTGATCTCCTGTGTTTTTTCTTCTTTTTAGGCTAATATGAGAGACAGATTTAAATTTTACCTATTATGTGCTATTCTGAAACCTTGTAGTAGTGCACCCATGAAGACTAAAGCAATGTAAGCAGCAAAGAACATGAGTTTTAACATTAGTTTTAATATTAGTTAGTTTTACTCAAGCAAAGCAAAAAATGAAGAGAATTGTGTTATGGTTTGTTTTCTAAAGAATCTGGTGACAGCACTGACAGACCTTTATTTATATTTCAGCTTCAGCTCCTCTGGCATCCAAATTAAAATGAATAATATTCAGCTAGGTACTGAAAAAGAAGATAACAAATAATAAGGATTGCTCTACAGAAGATGTTTTAAAATAACTACTTGTTCACAATGGTAGCTAATAGTAATTAAATGTGTGTCCACAAAAATTGAAAACATAAAAAGAACAACATCACCCAGAAAGGCCAATATGAGGATAAGTGTATGAAGCCACATTGTTTCTGGCCTTGCTGAAGCTGTCTAGAGTGTCTTGTGCACATATTCTTTTAACATCAGGCTCAGCAGCAAGAGCTACTGATCCAGCTTCTAAAGGTGATTGGAGGGAATGATAACAGTACATTCCTAACCATGGGTGTCAGTGTTGCTTGGGAAAATTCATTCTCATCAGGAAGAGAGTCTGTAACTGAAGTGAGTGAAAGGCATAACCTTTGTCAGAAACAAGCATGTAGGACTCACCTCAGCTTCAGCATGTTAGATATATGTGAAGTACTCGGGTTCTGAATGATATGCTGGAGCTGAAGATGCTCTCTAGATGATCTCCACAATCCAACAATGTCTGACCATTTAATGCACATTTGAAAATCTTTGGTGTAACACTTACAGTGCAGCAGCTGCCAGTGGATAGATGTTTCATTATTTAAAAGGCATGCAGCAAGGCCATGACACCAGACACCTGACCTTGTGAAGAAATACGGTATCACAGACAAAATAAACAGGGCTACTTTCCTGGATTTGTCCCTAAGCCCTGGTTCAGGCTTCAGGCAAAATCCCACAGGAAAGGTGACACCAGACCTTTCCACACTTGAAGTTTGACAGATGTCTGTCAAATTGAGTGAAAGGGATGCCAGTTACAGTGAATTTTTGGAGAGTTGACTGTTGATGGACACATTGTGCAGGATTCCCAATCATTCTCTTCTCCAAATCTTAGCTTCAACGAAGGCTCCTCAGCAACTGTGGATCTGGATGATGATGGTAATTAGGTGATATATCTTTCTTATCACTATTGGTTACTGTAGTAATGATCAGATGTATTACCCTGCCTTTTTTCTGCTGTTGCTTAAAAGCCAAAACTTAATAAGCCTATCTGACTAAATGTGTAACCTTACTGAAACAGGTTGCCCAGGATGCCCTCTCCCTGGAAGTGTTCAAGGCCAGATTGGATGGAGCCTAGTCTAGTGGGGGTTACCCCTGCTCATGACAGGGGGGTTAAAACTAGATGATTTTTAAGGTCCCTTCCAACCTGAACCATTCTATGAATCTATGAAATGGACAGTAAAAGAAGTCTACTCTTTCTATTGATCTCTGTGACTTTTTTTTTGTTGACCTCATCAAATGGCAAACCATATTTGCCATCAGGGACAGGATCTGAGAAAAATGCTTTTTTTAAAATCCAAACAAAATGTACCAGCCCTGTACAAAATTCACGGATAGGAGGACCATCACTATAGTTCATTGGCTCTTGAGTGGGCTAAGGTCAAAAGACCATGCAAACTGTAGGCATCTTGGTTGAAAGAGGCCAAAAGTATGGATGTAGTAAAATGTAAAATTGCCTATTTGAAAAAGGAAAAGAAATTGTGGGTTTGGGAAGATGCAGGTGGATTTTGTTAATGGCATATTGGAAACAGGACAAACAGAAAGAGCTATTGTCACCAGGGCAATCCCACGTGGAGTGATGGACGTGTGCTTTACAGTACCAAGGATTAATATTTCAGTGCCAAATCAAGTTACTTGCTGATAAGTTAGACAATGATCAGACTGTGGATGAGAAAGCTGTAGAGCAGGTTGTGCAAAACAAACATAAGAAAAAGAATGGATGTCTAAATCATAAGAACCTATGTTTGGAGATTGCAGAAGTAGGTATACAGTGGGGTTTTGACAGATAGGATGGAGATATATGAGATTCTACAGATTTTGATTAGCTAGTCCCCCAGGTGAAACTGGTGTGGAGATAGAAAATGAAAGTACATGCCAATGAACAGGAAGTGAGAAGGAATGTGTGAGGATTATACTCAGTGTAAAGTAAATTATGTCATTTAAACAGAGGATTACACTCAGTGTAAAGTAAATTATATCATTTAAACAAAGACTAGAGGAATCTCTTCTGCTCTGGATGGTCCATTTTCATAATCACGGAATGTCAAAAATTACTCTGGGCTCAGAAGATTCTAAAAAGTTTTTAGTTTTCAGTTTTGATTCTTTTGTTCATGTGGCATTTAGATATAACACTCAAAATACCAACATATTAGCCCTGACTGCCCAGGCATATAATAATAAGTACCCCTCTGAAAATGACTGCCTGAAGAGAGAATGTCCGTGGTATATTTTGCAAAATTGTACAGAGCAAATAAAAGATGAAGGGATGAAGTGGGTTATTTTCATAGGAGATGCTGATACTATGAAATGGATGATTTATCTTTTGCTATGAAAAAAAGACTGATTAAAACTGGCCCACCAGCATATTAACATGTGATTATGACCCTTTTGATTAATGATACAGGAAAACTGAAAAAAATACAGCAACTAGGTGGCCTTAAGGGTAGTAAGTGCAGGAAATTGAGCCACCTGACATCATTCTAAAAGTAACAAGGATAGGATTTCCTAAAGAGGAATATTCACAGATCTATTGAGAGATGGTGTGTCTCATTATAAGATTGATGGTGTGCTCTAGCCCATGAATTATGGAGAATATACAGAGATGGCTGGATAAACCCAGTACAAAAAGTGCAGTGTTCCAAGACCAGGAAATCAAAACACCTCAGCCTGTGGCAACTCATCCAGACCCTCAGAGAGACTTCACATCTGCATGCAGAGGGCCTCATGTAAGTGGACTGTCTGCTCCAGGGTGAAGGAAGAATGTGATCTGTAATCTAACTTGTATCATTGGAAAGAGAATATAGAAGTCAGCGTAGTAAGTAAGAATGAATTGACAGCCAAGCTGTGATGCAATGGGTGTAGAGAGACCAGTGACCCCATGTGAGGCTTTGGGTATTTTGGAAAAACTGGTTCTTGCAAATTGTAAAAGCCTTAATTGATGCTGGAGTGCAGGTCTCCTTAATCTATGGGAACCCCCATAAATTTAAAGGGCAAGCTGTAATCTTCATAATCTTGGGAGGGAAAAAAGTTATAGCTTTAAAAACAGAGGTATAAAGGAAAACTCTTCTATTTAGTCATGATTGTCCTTGTCCCAGAGTATATATTCAGGATAAATATAATTAACTTCCTGACCTTGAACCTTTCTGACGATCAATACCAATGTGGGATAAAAAAAATCATATTAGCATCCAGATAGTTTTAGTGGGAAAGACAAAAGTGTTTCCTGTGCAGATTCCTGCTGCAAAGAATTAGTAGCAATGAAACAATACAGGATTCTAACAGGACATGAAGAGATATCACATACAATTAAAGATTTATTTGATCTAGAAGTTTTGAAATCAATGACTTCTACTTGGAACCATCCTATCAGGTCTGTTAAAAATAGTGATACGCCATAGACAATGACTCTAGATTTTAGGGAACTGAATAAGCACACCTCACCTCTTAACAGTGTCTGTACCACATACTGACACTTCAATAGAAAATATTCAGAAACACTCTGAAATTTGGTATGCTGTGATCAACTTAACTTATGCATTTTTCACCACCCCAACTGTAGAGGACTATTGGAATCAATCTGCTTTTACATGGCAGAGGTGGCAGTATACCTTTATTATGTTCTTTAGGGTTGGTTGCCTATCCTTTGTCATTGAATAGTGGCTGACCACCTGAATGAGTTTACTGCCTTCTCATATGCAAATAATTCATTATATAGATGGCATTCAGAGTCAAGGGAGTAATGAGGAGGAAGTGCAATGAATAACTGAATTGGTTGTGGACCACATGAAGCAGAAAGATGTGGAAATTAATCCTACTAAAATTCAATGACCTTCCCAAATGGTAAAAATTTTAGGAATCTAGTGGCATTGTGGGCATCAGGAAATAGCAAAAACTGGACAGAAGATGTTGGATTTTGCAGTACTGCAAAACAAGAATTAATCACAGGCATTGATCTGTTTGTCTGGCTTTTCGAAACAACACACTCCACAAGTAGGGTAAACCTTAACCCTGTTACGCAAAGTAGCAAGGAAGAAATACAAGTATGAGTGGTGAAATGAATGAGCAGCAGGCTACCTTTCAATTACCAAAAGAGGCTGGTCAAAGAGCTGTATGGCCCAAGCGAGAAATAGAAGTGGAGTTAAAAATATCAATCAATGAATCACATACTAATTGGTGTCTCTGGCAGAAACAGTGAAAGAAAAAGGTTCTCTTGGGGTTCTGAAGAGGAAAATGCCAGAGCAGGGAACAAGTATACATCTTTTGAGAAAGATGTATTAGCATGCTATTGGGCATTGGCAGAGTTGGAACAACTTACCATACCACATGAATTGGCTCTGCATCCCAAATTGGCTCTGCATCCCAAAATTCCTACTAAGCAATAGGTTAAGGGTTGTCTGAAAACCCACTGTATTAGGTATGCTCAAGAATTGAGTATTATAAAGTGGAAGTGCTATATTCAAGACATAGCTGGAGGGGTATCTACCCTCCATGAACTAGAAGAAAAGAGGTTTTGGAAGGTAGTAGGAAAAGCACCCAATATGCTGAATTATGTGCTATGTGGCCTTGAAACAAGAAGATTTAGGAAAAAGTCATTTGTATACTAGTCTTGTAGCTAATGGGTTAGATACTTGGTTGCAAACATGGGTAACACCGCAGACTGCAAGATATATTCCAAAGACATCTGGGGAAAAGAACTGTGGACAGATATTTGGGAAATAGTACAAAATGCGGAGGTGACTTTGTTTCATGTTGTTGCTCACAGTAACATGGAAGTTCTAGAATGACTTTAAAACAGAGCAAATTTTTCACAATCCAGATTGGAATTCTCTCAGAAGAAGAATGACAAATTGCTGGTGAAATGGGCACATGAAAAGTATGGACATCTCAGAGAAAAAGCCACTTCCAGCTGAGCTCAAGACCATGACATAGCAATGGCACTTGACGAGATCAAAACTATAATGGTCCATTGCCCCATGTGGCAACATACTCACAAATGTCTGGTGAAAAATATTGTGAAAGCACAACAGGAGAGAGGAAAATCACCAGGACATATGTGGCAAATGGATTACTTCATATCTTTACCCCCAGTACAAAGGGTGTAAACACTGTACTACTGTAGAAACATATTCAGGATTTCTGATTGTCCATCCTTGTAAGAAGGCTACTCATCATAGTACTGTCTATACTGTAGATATAATAATTTTCTACTATGCAATTACATTGTAGATTCAAACCAAATATAGATCTTATTTCTGTGTCTTTTTTTTTTGTTCCCATCAATTGGCAAAACAGCATGCACATTTTTGGAAGACTGCATGCAGAAATTTAGCAATAGAAAATGAACATAGACAGAAAGCAATTATCATCTCTGTATTTCTCAAGCCATTAGTGAAAAGAAAGTTTTCTCATTTCTCAGAATGACAAAACTTCCTTTCTATCTTCTTTGTACTTTGAGAACATTGTTTTTCCAAACATCTTTTGGTACTGATTAAGAAAGAAGTAGCTGAAACAGTAGTTCATCCTCCTAGTCATGAAACCATATACAGGTATTTGTTCCTTTGGATGGATAAATAGATTCCTCAACCTGACATAAGAGTACCCATAGCTGTAAGTTATCATGGAATAAGCAATCTCAATATGTTGTCATAAAGATGAGATTTTTACATTATGGTAACCTTATCATACATAACCATTTACTTCTGGAGATTCAACAAGATTTGCTCTAAAAAATTGAAGCTTTTCCTCATATATTATTGAGTTAATTGAAGTATGTATAAGTCACAGTGATTGTACACAGTATACTATTCACTGATGAACGAACATTAAAAGAACTGAGAAACTCATGAGAAAAACTTCTCAGAATTTAAGATCAATTATTGGCAGTGCCTGTGTGGATGCTTTACATCTTTTCAAGCAACATTAGGAAAAATGGGGATGAGTGGCTTGAAAGCTGCCCAGCAGAAAAGGACCTGGGAGTGCTAGTAGACAGCTGGCTTCATATGAGCTAGCAGTGTGCTCAGGTGGCCAAAAAGGCTAACAGCATCCTGGTCTGGATCAGGAATAGCATGGTCAGCAGGTCAGCAGGAAAGGGGGAATTATTGTACCCTTGTTTTTTGTCTGTGTGGGTATGATCAGAATCTGTGATCTAAGAGGTCCTTTCCACCCATGTTGATTCTGTGATTCTGTAATTTGATTCCCTCACATTTATGATGGAAGTCTTTAAACTAGTTGCAACCCTTCGAGTCACATAGGCTTTCTAAAACATTGTTAGTTAAAAAGAATCACATGATATTTCTGGTTGGAAAGGAACTCTAAGATTACTGAATCCAACCATGCACAGAACAACAAAACCCAAAAAAGACCACCATGATCAAACACCGACATTAAACACACAACCAGATAAAACACAAAATATTCCCCCTACAGCCTCTGCTACTAAACCAGATCCACCATGTCTATGAGTTTCTTAAACACCTCCAGGGATGGCAACTCAACCATCTTCCTGGAGAGGCTGGTTCCAGTGCCTTGGCCACTCTTTCAGTAAGTAATTTCTTTCTAATGTCTAATCCAAAACTTCCCTGCTGATGTTACGCAGTCAACTGCACCTTGAAGTGAAAAATTATCAAAATGCTTGCAAACAATGAATTTGAATAGCTTATCTCAAGTTAACATGTGTTTAAAAACAGTTCAAAAGTTCTTTCGCTTAGTATGAGGTTGTTTTATTTTCTAAATAACAAGAATTTCATTAAACAAGATATATATTTCTCCATGAAACTCAACGAGGAATTGCAAGTATAATGTGGAAATTGTTGGCTGAAACCCAGTAACCTGTTTTATCAGTATGTTAGACAAGATTTGTGTAATTACAATGTAATTACATTATGTATTACAATATAATTTTATAATTACAAAGATTTTTTATTTTAAGTGAATAAACTTAGAGGTAATTTTTGTAGCAGTGCATATATGCAGCAGAGCAGCTGTAATGATGATGATGAGTAAATGTATTATTACTGAAACTGTTGCTTTTATTAGCCATTTCTACTAGATTTTTCTCTACAATGTGGTGCAGAAATTTGGGCTTTCTTTGGCTAAGCAGCATAGTATTCAGTATATAGAAAAAGTGATAAAGAAGGCAGAGGAGAGATTGAGGAGAAATGTGATTGCACATGCTTAAGTATGAGCAGAATGTTACAAGGCAAAATTAGTATTTATTTTATGTACTCAGTATCATGTCTCATTTCAATAATCTTAGAACACATCATACTTCTTTACTGAACAGATAGAAGGTCAAATGATAGATCTAATTTACTGCTTTCCACTTAAAGTTTGTAATAAGATGCTAATGAACTTAAGAATTTGTCAGGAATTTTTAAACCAGTGTAGCCTTTTATAAAGGTTACAAGAGTGTGTGGAAATGATAAAGTCAATACCTAAGATAAAGAGATGGCTTTGGAAAGGATACAAACACTAACTTTGGGGCTGTAAACTTAGGAGTTAGAACTACTTCCAACTGTTTGATGAAGGACTCTCAGACTGCTGCTTGGTATGGTAGTTCTTTTGGCTTCTCTTCCTAAAAGCCCAGTAGGAACATGGAGACATCTAATATTATCATTGTTTCCCTGTTTCACAATGAGAACTGGGAACTTTAAGTCTTAGCTAATGATGTCAAGGTGACCTGCTCTCCCACTTCACTCCTAGGCCCTAAACAAAGGCAGATGCTAATTCTAGAAGAGTTGGTGTTTCATTTGGAGGTCAAGATGAGACACCTTAGTAATTAGGCTATTTATTGGCAGTAAAAGTGGTACATCCAGGCTTGATTTTTAGATCTGTGCAATTAAGAGAGGGTGAATAGAAAAAGCTAACCCTTTCCTATTGACTTTAATTTTATTCTGACCATTAGCAGAGTGTCCTTTCAGAAATATTGCTGTGATGTTTATACACAGATGAATCACAAAGCCAGATCAAATCTCTTTTCTTCTTGTCATTGTTCTGTTCTTAACTTATCTGTATGCATTGGACATAAGACCTTCACTAGCAAGAGAAAAGTAACAATAAAAAGCTGTGATTTAAAAAAGATTAGACAGTAAATTTAATAAGACTTTTAACAAAATTCAGAGATGAGGTACATCAGATTGGTTACCACACAGAAGACAGGGTCAGGCAACCCTCCATTCAATTCAGAGAGGACCTTGCTGCTTCTTAGAGAGGAGATTTGGTTTTTCAGGATAAATTTCTAATTTCTGACTTGGTCAACAGTTCATGCTTAAGAGATTATTTGTGCAGAGTTAATATAAGTTAAATATAAGCTTAATGTCATATTTGCACACTACTCAATCACCTTGTCACTTACCAATCACCTTTAGCAGCAAGGAATCTCTGCCTCAAGGAGTATCCTTAAGAGATATTCCTGCTCAGGGGGTGATCCTGATGTACAGCCAGCTGCAGGAGAACTCAAAAAGCTTTTGGGTTGCACACTAATTATGGGGATGTTTAACTCAGAGATGTATTGAAGCCCCAAATTGGCACTTGTTACTCAACTTAGCCCTTGGCTAAGTGAACAGGAAGAAACCACCATACACAAGTGCACAGTTACTGCACTGTTATTTTAGAGGCAGATCACAGGAGGCAAGGGTCATGTTGATAGATGGTGAAGTAAGATCATCACAAATAGGTTTTGCCTTTTTACTTAAAATCACGTAAGTTTAGTTTATTTATATTTCAAATTCATTCTGAGTTGAGAAGAGTTTCAGGACTGTTGATTATGTGTCCTGTGTTCTGGGAAGGATAAGAAAATACCAGTCTTTGTATGCGAGTTCCTATTTTAAGCTTTTGTACTCTTATGGGAGAAAACATGTTCGGGCTTGATCTCAACAAAATGAGTCTCTGTCCTTCAGGAAAGGTGGTAAATTGGTATTATAGCCAATGAGAGTTAAAACAAGGAAGTATGTAATGCTATGGATTATTTGGTTATAACTTTAGTTATGACATATTGTATTTTCGTATTTGTTGCAGTGAACATTAC
>VZRI01012919.1:6823-22531 GCA_013397515.1 Upupa epops
TCTGGAGACGTTTGAAACCCTCCTAGACTTGATCTGGGTGATCCTGCTGTGGCAGGGGGTTGGACTGGAGGATCTTTCGAGGTCCCTCCCAATCCCTAGTGATTGTACAGTCCTATAGTTGTTTGCCAACGAGAGGCTATTGCTGGAAGAAGGCAGTTTTAGCACCTCAGGTAAACAAAATGAGTTCAACCAGATTTAGCTGCGGTAACGCGATGCTGTTCAGGTACCGCTGCGGGCTGCAGGAATCCGTACGAGCTGGCTGTTTGAAAACAGCAGAACAACAACAACAATAACAACAACAACAGCAAAAACAACAACATGCTGCTGTCATCGTCTCACACCAACCGTTGCGCTGCGAGAGCGCACAGACGCTCCGCCGGGGTGGGACCTGCACTGCCACAGGCACGGGAGAAATGTAAGGGCAGTCCTTGAAGGGTACAGTCTGAACTGTAAGAGAGAGAGACAAACAAGGAGGTGAGGGGATGACAGCAAGAGAGGCTGCTGTGGAGCTTCTCTCAGCATATTTTAGCATAGTCTGGCGAGCTGTGAATGTCTCGTGCAGCTGGTGAGAGCAGCGTCCCCGTAAGTCCATCGTTAAGCCGTGGCATTGTCAGCATTCACTGTCGCAGGTTGACTGGATGCTGAACCCAGATGCCAACACAACACAATCGCCTACAATTGTTTTGTGCAGTCGCTGATACCGGGTCGTAAGTGCAATTGCTTTAATGCTTCATTAGCCTGATTGCAATGACAAACACAGAGGCATTTACTGTCCTTACTGCAAGGAGATGTGTGTTTCTTATTATCCTAGAGCTAACTCTCCTCAGCTGCTCTGAGTACAAGAGCTCAGAGCTGGGAACTCTGCAGGACTGAGCCTGGGGAAGCCTGTTGTGCCCCTGTACAGCACACGGATGATTGGGATGGTCTATTTGCAAGGACTGAGTGTGACTGCCTGAGACTGAAGTGTGTTTCAAGGTCTACCTGCCAGTCTTCAGAGGGGAACATGCCTGTGATACCATCATAGATTCATAGACTGATAGTATGGTTTAAATTCATAGAACAACTCAGGTTGGAAGGGGCCTTAAAGATCATCCAGTTCCCACCCCCTGCCATGAGCAGGGATGCCCCCCACCAGAGCAGGGTGCTCAAGGCCCCAGCCAGTCTGGCCTTGAACACTGCCAGGGAGCTGGGGGGCAGCCACAACCTCCCTGGGCAACCTGGTCCAGGGTCTCAGCACCCTCCTGGGGAAGAACAGTGCCAGAGTGAGTGACTTAGTGTCTAAGAAGAGACAGAACCCGTGCGTGTGGTTACTTGGACTTGTGCTGCCGCATGCAGCCACAGCGTATCTTCATGTTGGCAGCGCTGAGCCTTTACCCAGCTAGGTGCTCCTCAGTTCCCAGCACCTATAAGCTCAGAGAAGCCCAGTTAGGATTACTGGGAAGCTTTGTCTGTCCTGTCTGGGGAGCTGAGATCCCCTCACGCTGTAACAGTCATGTGCCTGCTTCCATTTCTGCTGCAAGGCAGAGAGAAGCATTTGGCTTAATCTTTCCTGAGCTGACAGTTTGCTATTTGTGGCATTTTCTCAGATTACAGACTCGGTGGAGCTGACAGTAGCTTGTGATTTTCAGCAAGTGCGATGCAAGGGAATGACACGCATCCCTGACAGCCTGGTAACACGCTCACACCGCTATTCCCAGAGCCATGAGCCACCCGGCCTGTGTGAACAAATGGCCACCGAGAGGCTGCCTCTGCTGGTGCCCCCAGCCAGGTACAATTGTCCTGGCCTGGGTTCTCTCTCCAGCCTCTCCAAATACTACTCTGTTTTTGATGGAGTGTGGATTTGCAGGACTGAACCCAAAGAGCTGACTGTATTTCAAGCCTGAAATGCCTTTCTCTGCGCATCAGAAATAGCCCTGCTGTAATTACACTATGAAACTCAGAAAGGGAGGGGGGAAAGCCAGTGCCTCGTGCTATTTTCTGCTATTTTTGATTCTTGAGATCTTTCTGGAGCCTTCAAATTTCGTGCAACTATCGTGTCTCTAAGAAAATGTTCCTGTCAGTCTAAATTGTCTTGCATTAGCTCTAAGCTCTGGATGCTAACTGCTGCAGAGTTGTGCCCTTAGTCCTCAGCTCTCCGTGTCTCTGAGCTGTGGGCTGGCCACATGTGGGTGCAGATCCACTGCACCTCACTGTGAGCATAACCAGTCTGGTTTGGCTGAGCTTATTCGTCCAAACACAGTGCTGGGAGAGCAAACCTGTATTATTTCCTGGCCCAGGAGGGCTGGAGAAGAGTTTTAGTTGCACAGTGGAGGCGATGCCTGTACCTTGCATGCAGCTCAGACCCATAGGCGCTGTGAGTCAGGAATGTCAGGAGCGTGTCCTTGGCTCTGCAGGAAGCTAAGCCCCATAGGAAATGGGTCAGCCCACCTCTGATGTTAAGTAAGACAGACTCCAGGGACACAGCACTGGCTCTGGGGCAAGGTGGTATACAACCCTGCTAATGTCCATGGACCTCTGCTCCCCAGAACAGAATCACTGAGGCTGGCAAAGCCCTCTGAGCTCAGCCAGCCCAGCCCAGCACCTGGCAGCACCACAGCAGCCAGACCATGCCTGCTCTTCTCCTTGGTGCCTGCTGCCAGAAGCAGGGGCACTGCTCTGCAGTTGAGGCAGGGGAGGGTCAGACTGGCTCTGGGGCAGAGATTCTCTGCAGCCAGAGTGGGTGGGCACTGGCAGGGCCTTCCCAGGGAGGTGGCGGAGTCCCCCTGCCTGGAGGTGTTGAAGAACCCTGTAGCCATGGTGCTTCCTGCCCTGCTCGAGTGGCAGCAGGGAGGGGGTCAGGCTGTGTCTGTCAGTCTCTCAGGGACTGAGGGGTTGTGTTGGGGTGGGGATGGTTGGACTGGGGGATCTGGGAGTGTCTTTACAACCAGGATGGTTCTGTGATTGCTTCTGTGCTCTAGGAGCTCCTCTCCAACCAGGACTGTTGTGTGATTCAGTGGATTTGTTTGCACTGTGCGGATGTGAGCTTATGCTTGGCAGGGCTTTGCGATGAGGTGAGTTGCTCTGCCTACGTTTTGAATGGAACAGGGTCTCATTCTGCCTTGGTGGGTGGTTGAAAGGAAGCCTTGTGACTTGGACTGAGTAAACAGCTCAGCTTATGGCTATTGCTTTTGGCTCAGGGCTGGGCAAAGGTGTTATCAAAGCTTCATTTTAGCCACAAGGAAACGTGTAGGTACACCCAGTTCCTGAGGTCAGGGTTGCACAGGAGGTACTGACCATGTCTGTCAGCGTGACAGTTTGTGGGATGCTGCAGCCCACCTGAGTTAATGAGCTGCCCAGGAGTCCTACCTCTTGGGGAAGGATGTAAGGATACATCCCAGGAAGCTGACATGAGCCAGGCTGGAAGTGACGATGCTTACTAGCTCTGGCTCCTGGTTTCTCAGGAAATCAGAGGTGACATCTCTGTTCTTTCTCCTCCCATGTCTATATTTTCTAGTGGCTGCCCCCGACCTCTGGTATTTTACATTCTGAAAATGAAGAATGAATTGGTTGCCCAGGGAGGTTGTGGCTGCCCCCCAGCTCTCTGGCAGTGTTCAAAGCCAGACTGGCTGGGGCCTTGAGCACCCTGGTCTAGTGGAGGTGTCCCTGCTCATGGCAGGGGCGTTGGAACCACGGGATCTTTATGGTCCCTTCCAACCTGAACCACTCTAGGGATCTTTGAATTAGCTACAACAATTAAATGGTTCTCACTCAGGATCTGAAGCTCCTCAGTATCCTGCACGTACGTGAGCAGGAGTGAACTCTTTAAGAGAGGTTTCTGAGGAGGTGCAGTTGCATACGCTTATTTTCTGTGGCTTTTCTACTGAACTTGCTTCAGCCTGACACCAGATGATTTTGAGAATCCAAAGTGCTCTGTGTTGCTCTACATCTACGAAGCCGCGGAAGGGTCTGGAGAAGAGATCTGTTAAGGAGCTACTGAGGGAACTGGGACTGTTTAATTGGAGGAAGAGGAGGCTAAGGGGAGATCTCATCACTCTACCTGAAAGGATGTTGTCAAGAGGTTGGTGCTGGTCTCTTCTCACNTTTCCAACCTGAATGCCAATGTGATTCAAACAGCAAAGTGCATCTCTAGCCCCCATCCTGAAGCCTTGAGCTGATTGCTGTCTTCCAACTAGGTCTACATCCTATCCTATTTTAATCCTTCAATTAATTTCTCTGAGGCCTCCGTTCACTCTGAGAGAGGTCAGTGGAAATGTGTTCTCAGTTTCTGGGTGACTTGCCTGTGTTACCCTGACAAACACACATCAGCAGCTAATGAGCTCCCCGGTCAGCAGACAGGCTGTGCCCAGAGTTTAGGGGTGAACTTGAGGAGTAGGGTTAATGGTTGGACTCGATGATTCAAGATAGGCTGTGCCCAGAGATTAGGGGTGAACTTGAGGAGTAGGGTTAATGGTTGGACTCGATGATCCAAGGGGTCTTTTCCAACTGGAATGATTCTGTGATCATTACATTTCACTCTAGGATTTTTAAAACACTGAGGTTTATGTTGCTTTCAATTGCAGTCATGAAAAAGTAAAGGAGAGCAAGGTCTGAGAAGAGAAAGCTACAGATAGCAACTCATGTCTGCAGTGTGAGCTCAGGCCTGCCTGGAATGGCAGCACCTGGAACCAGGGCTACACGAATCTCTACTGAAGGGTGAGCATGCACGCTGCTCACATGCAGCTCTGAACTCAGTCTTGGGAATGAAAATCCTCTGTGGTCTAAAATAGAACATTCAGCTTTTAGGAAAACATTGAATTGAAATGAGCTCCTGCATCACAGCTGATCCAGAATAAACACAGAGAAAATCATCCCAAAGAGATTTTGAGGACCAAAAATAGAGGAAAGGGTATCCCTTCATTTCTGGGATGTAAAGAAAGAAGAAAGAAGTTCTATCTTCTTTCAGAAGTGAGCGAGTGAATGAGGGAAGTTGTAGCTGCTGTGCTGCTGGGTGTAATTAGTTTTCAGATTATATCACTTTTGATAATTAGATCTACACGAAACCTCCAGTCAAAGACTTCACAAGCATTTCTCGTGTGTCAGCCTGCATGTGTAATAATTAGAGTGATAGATCTCCTGGATAGATCTAGGCTAGTAATGTGCTTTGGGAAACACCTTCATCTTTCTTTTAAGCTGGCAGATGGTTTAAGTCCGGGCTGGACCGCCTGCTGTTGTTTTCAATGAAGGAGTGTTACCTTTTTGGATTCATGAAAGGCTCTCAATCAAAGCTAAAATGGCAGGCCAGTGCAGTGAATCAATAAAATCTCTACTTTCAGCTGGAGTGTCGGATAGTAATTCTTCTCGTGTCACTGCCTGGTTAAACAGTCATACTCCCGCTAAAAGCCCCATAAGACATAATAGATTCATGTGGCGTTAGTCTATTGTACTGCATTTACCCAAAAAAAGGGAGAGAGGTTACTGTTTCTCTAAAACAAACCAGACACTGATGCATTGTGTATGAAATGTATTCACCCATTTCGCTCTGCCTCATTAGAGCAGGGGGAGCTTGTTTTCCATACCGCTCGCAGAGCGGTGTTAAGACATCTGATATATTCATTGCAAATCCTAGTTAAATGATGACTCAGACATCAAATCCCAAATGATTTCGCACGCCGGCTCTCTGGTTTCTCATTACAGCACATAGCCATGTGCTTTCTGTTTATCAAACGGCAATAAAGACGTACAAACTCGGTGCATTAGAACGCTCTCCAAGAGGGTTTAGAATAAAGCAGTTGGTCCTGCAGAGCAATTACCCAGCTGGACCATTTCTAACTGCAGGAAAGGAACTCTCTTCATCTGATTTGATGTCTTACATTCACTCGTACCTCATGTTTCAGTAGCAAACGCTTACAGGACAAAGAGGTTTCATTCAAAATTAATCTGAAAGTCCTTAAACGTCAGGAATCAAGAGTCAGAGCATGCGAGAAGGAATGGCTGCTTTGTACCCTGCAGCTGGAAACTCTTGGCCCTAAACCGGCCTTATTCAGATGCAGACGAGGTCCCCAGCCTTTGGAGATTCCCCAGTTGCCTGTATCCGCCATAGATACCCTTCCCCTATTCAGTCCTTATGAATTGACCTGGTAGCAGAGAACTGGATTAGCCAAATGCATGCAAGAAGTCAGAGTTAAAAGTGTGTTCAGAGCCATCTCGTGGGTGCCACTTACGGGATAATCAGACATTGGACTCAAAGAACCAGAGGCAAAGCAGTTGGTGTCCTAGAGGATAGCTTTGAGGTCCCTTCCGATCCCTAATGATTCTATGATAAGGCTCCTCTTCCAAACCAAATTCAGCTTCCTTGAGGAGGTCACTTGTGGAAGGGACCTGTTGAAGTAGCTGAAGATTTGCTTCCTAGTTACTCACACAGTGCCCACTCATTTGTCATTCCTACCTGGCTTCATGGATTTTACTCGTGGGAATCATTGCTTATTTGGAAGAAAATCCTTGAGCAGAAGGGAGTACCCAGGGCCAAGGTCCTGCACCTGGGTCGAGGCAATCCCAGGCACAGAGACAGGCTGGGTGGGGAACAGAGTGAGAGCAGCCTTGAGGAGAAGGACTCTGGGGAGAGATGGTCGACAAAAAACTCCACATGAGCCAGCAATGTTTGCTCGTGGCCCAGAAAGCCAATCGCATCCTGGGCTGCAGCAAGAGCAGTGGGACCAGTAGGGTGAGGGAGGGGACCCTCCACCTCTCTTCTGCTCTCATGAGACCCCATCTGCAGTCCTGTATCCAGTTCTGGAGCCCCCAACACAGGAAGGAGATGGAGCTGTTGGAAGGTGGCCAGAGGAGGGCCCCGAGGGTGAGGGGAGGGCTGGAGCACCTCTCCTACAGGGACAGGCTGAGAGAGCTGGGGCTGTTCAGCCTGCAGAAGAGGAGACTGGAGAGATCTCAGAGCAGCCTTCCAGGACCTTAAGGGGCTGCAGGAAAACTGTGGAGGGGCTGTTTGCAAGGGCTTGGAGTGGTCAGAGCAGGGGGAATGGTTTCCAGCTGGAAGAGGGGAAACCAGGTCTGGAGGTCAGGAGGAAATTCTTCATGATGAGGGTGCTGAGACCCTGGACCAGGTTGCCCAGGGAGGTTGTGGCTGCCCCCCAGCTCCCTGGCAGTGTTCAAGTCCAGATTGGCTGGGGCCTTGAGCACCCTGGTCTGGTGGGGGGTGTCTCTGCTCATGGCAGGAGGGTTGGAACTAGAGGATCATTAAAGTCCCTTCCAACCTGAACCCTTCTATCAACCTATAAACCTTTCCAATCCTTGTTTTGGAGAGAGTCAGATTCCTCGTGCTCCTATACTCAGCTTGCTAACACTGTAAGTCAGACATGATGTACAGGATTTTTATGTTTCATGAGACCCACACAGCACTTCATCTCACTGCCTGTGTGGATGTGGGAATGGTCGCAGGAAGTTCCCATTATTCACATTAACAGCCTTTATGCCTTCATCACAACCCTAGTTCTTTCACCATGGAGACTGTTTCCCTTTGAAAACCCACTGAACTTTGCATCCTGGACAAACTCACATAACCTTCTCCTGCTACCAGGCCAGGTATGACCTCGGCTACTAAACAAGGGCAGCCTGAAAAATATCGAGGATCCCCTCCTCCACTTCTCTGAAGCAAACCTCAGCAGATGTAGACAAGATTTTAATAGCCTCAAAAAGAGAAATGCATGACAACCTCATTAAGGGAACTATAATGGGCTGTCAGAATATCTCCGAGAGGACAATAAATCACTGTCTAGTTTGTTGCAGCATTGCTAACTATGGTAGTTTGCCCCTCTCATAATCTTTCATTCATCTTCTATTGGTCCGATTTCCAATAATACTTCACCACCACATGCGTGCACTCTCCTTTTCAGCTGCCTCACAATTGCTGACATAACTCTTTAAGTGCAGAAGAATCGGGGCTGGTAAGTGACAGTCATAAAAAAGCAGTTAGTGTTCCACCCCACTGCTAGCCCTGCTATGGTACATTAGCAGGGTTTTCATTTCCTTCCCCTCTCTACCATCCTGAGGACCATTTTGTCCCATCCCAACATCTGCAGGAGGTCAAGGTCCAAAGAGCCCAGGGATTTTACACCATCTGCCACTAAAAAAATAAGGAAAGCAAAGGGAACTAAAAGGAGGGAAAGGAAGGTCCTAAACGCTGGTCTCAACAGCTACTCCAAGTCAGTTATCACTGGAATGGCAAAGCAATCGTCACCAACTGTACCCACCTGTTGCCTGGCATCTCCACTGCAGACACAATTAAAATAGATTTAAGCCACTGCAGCTGGAGTTCTCCCCCCTCCTCCCCTTTCACCTTCCCCGACCCTTTGGGGTGATGAAACGGAGTCAGGGCATTTTGTTCCTCCTCTTTCACGACGAAGCCGGCTCTCCCGTTCTACTGTGCATCCAGCATTCCTCCAAACCAGGAGCAGTCTGTAAGGGTCGTGAGCCATTTCACACAAGGCTGCGACAGCTGCTGAAACTGGTTTGGAAGCTGGGCTGGAAACACAAGCAGAAACGCACCCCAGAGAGCCGAGAAGATTGCTTCCTCCTGTAGATTGAAAGATTTTCTTTCCCCACCTGCCTAGGAAACATCAGTCCCAGTCAAAAGGCAAGAAAACAATAGTGGACGTCCAGGCTTTTCTGTTCATGCCTCAGTAAACAGCTCTTCTGCTGAACCTGGCTTCGTCCATCTCGGGCAGCTGTGGTCACAATAACCCATCCTGAATGAAATGTGTCAACAGGATGATATTGTCAGCTCATTACTGTGTCTAACCGCTGCGCTAGGGATGTTTCAGAGCAGGAGGCGATTCTGTAAACAAGAAGCATTCCTAGGGGGATTTTTATAGTTAAAATCAGTTTGAAGTAGACCTGAAATAATTGTAGTGACAAAGGGTACAGCTCTGCTCCAGCTGGACTGGATGACAACCCTCCCTCTGATTTCCATAGGGTCAGCGTTGTGCCCTTTGGGGGAATGGTGGCTAGCACTGGTCTACACTCTGCAGTGCTACTCACTGCGTGCCCAGGTGTTAACCTGCAGCTCAGGGCAGCCGATTGGAACGGGATTATTGATGGCCCAACGCCCATGCGGATGCTGCATTCCCCTCTACTGCTCCAAGCGCTTCCAGTAACAACCACCCCCCCACACACACACACTGTTTGCTGGTTGTGACAGCTCTGGGCACAGACCTGAGCTCTGCTGCCCAGTAATCCCAGTGACCAGGCACTGCCTGACCTACTTTTAAACTCTCCAGCTCTGTTCTAGAGATGCTGTTTCTCTTGGCTTTATTTATGAGCATGTGTGTGTGGCTTCCCAGAAAGCTATTCTAACACTCGTGTCCTTGTGGAAGCAGAGGAGACTGGGCTGTGTTTAGCCAGGAGGGTGAGGAGGAGGAGGACAGAATGGGGACAAATGGTGGCAAGGGGGGCACAGTGGGGGACTCTACAGTCACCCTGAAATCAGAACGCTTTGGCTTGGAAGGAACCTTCACAGGTTACGTAGTCCAATCCCTTCTGCAGTGAGCAGGGACATCTTCAACCAGATCAGGTTGCCCTGAGTCTCAGCAGAGCCAGTCATGCTGGAAAGGGATGATTGCTTGGAAAAAGAACCTTTGGAAGCACAAACCTTCAAGGTGTTTGCTGAAGCAAGAGAGAGGGAACAGAAGCCAGAGAGCCAACAGGATGCTGGGCTGCATTAACAAGGGCATCAGCAGCAGAGAGAAAGAGGGGATCTTGGCACTCTGCTCAGCACTGGTCAGACCACACCTTGAGCACTGTGTTCAGGTTTGGTCCCTGCTGGACGAAAGAGATGCAGACAGACTGGAGAGGGTCCAGAGAAGGGTGACCAGAGTGATCAGGGGACTGGAAGGCCTCTCATGAACAAAAGCTGAGAGAACTCAGTTTGTTCAGCCTTGAGATGAGAAGGCTGAGGGGGGACCTTACTGCAATGTTCCAATTCATCAAGAGTGGCTCCCAGGAGGATGGAGACTCCCTTTTCCCAAGGAGTCCTGAAGAAAGGCCAGGGGGCAATGGTTACCAGTTACTCCAGGAGAGATTCCCACTGGATTGGAGAGGAAAGCTGTTGATGCTGAGAGCTGTCAGACAGTGGAAGGGTCTTCCCAGGGCAGTGGGGGATTGCTCAGCTGTAGCCAATGCTCAGGCTCAGCTGGATAGGGTTCTGGGCCAGCTCATTCCAACTGGATCCTGCTGTAAGGGGTTGGACTGGGTGATCCCTGAGCTCCCTTCCAACCCACCAACCTGTGAAAATTTGGAAACAGTCTGGGCCATCAACCCAGTAACGAGTTGTCTGCATTCCATGAGTCATGGAAGAACCCAAGAAGTAAATGGCTAAATGCTGGACTCTTTGTTTTCAGTTATCCAAGCCCCAAATCGATTATTTGCACTTTGCAAAGCCTGCAGCTGGTGCTTTCCACAAAAGGAGCCAGGTTTCAGAGGTTGAACACACAGGTTCCTCTGCTCCAGCCTGTGCTGCTGCCTGGGGAATGTGCCCAGCACAGCCAGCTTTCAGGCAGCCCTGCTCTGCGGTCTGTTTTTCAAAGCATCACAAATGGCTGTGGCAGGAGATGCTGAAGCTTCCTAAAGGCAGGAGAGCTGCCCCAGTCACTGGGGTCTGTGCACTGACACCAACAGCATCCGTGTCTTGGCTAAGATAGAGCTGGAAGCTAGAAGACAGTGCGTGGGATGTAGCTGGGTGATTGTGGGATGAAAGAGAAGGAACAGCAGTAAGTTGTCCCTGTGGTCTCATAGTTCCCAGAGAGGAAGACTTATCTCCCACAAAGTAGGCATTACAGTCCAGCAAAGCAGCGACCACGCCAGGGAGTCACTTGACACAGATCAATGCGCTCTGCTCTGGCAGGCTTAGACTAAGGTCACAAGCTCTGATAAAGCCCACGTGTGCCTTTTCTAGTGAAACGGCAATTTCAACCAGTCCACATCAGCAGAAACACTTCTGCCCTCTGAGGCAGGAGTGAAAGCACAGTATTTCCAGTGGTACGCCTCAGGGAAGACAGGTTTGAGATTACAGCCATCCTATTAACAACAAAATTGGCGCTCTTCCCTGCGCTGCCTTCCCCTTCCCTGTACCAGTGCCTTCGTCCTTCCCCTCACCTTTCTGCACAGATCCTCCCCTGCCAGTGATCCACTTTCTGCCAAAGATTCTCCCCAGGCTATGGGTTGTCTCCAGATTGCTACAGATAAACGGGGGCTGTGATGGCATGCAACACACTTTGGCCACAAGAACCCCCAGCAGAGCTACAGACTGGGGGAGGAGTGGCTGGAGAGCAGCCTGGCACAGAGGGACCTGGCAGCACTGGTCAACAACCAGCTGAACAGGAGCCAGCAGGGTACTCAGGTGGCACCAGAGGCCAATGGCATCCTGGCTGGGATCAGCACTGGTGTGGCCAGCAGGATTAGGGATAACATTCTTCTCCTGGACTGGGCACTGATGAAGCCACCTCTTGAGTCCTGGGGGCAGTTCAGGGCCCCTTGCTTTAAGAAAGAGATGGACAGGCTGAAGTGGGTCCAGAGGAGCAATGAGGCTGGGAAAGGGACTGAAGGGAAAGGCTGATGAGGAGAGGCTGAGGGAGCTGGGGGTGTTCAGCCTGGAGAATAGGAGACTCAGGGAGAACCTTCTCCTTCTCTCTAACTCCCTGAAGGGAGGTGGGGGTCAGGCTCTTCTCCCAGGCAACCAGTGACAGGATGAGAGGGCAGAGTCTGAAACTGCCAGCGGAGGGTTAGGTTGGCTGTTAGGAAGCCCTTCCTCAGGGACAGGGTGCTCAGAGCCTGGACTGGACTGCCCAGGGAGGTGGTGGAGTTCCCGTGTCTGGAGGTGTTTAAGCAAAGACTAGACATGGCACTTGATGCCCAGCTCTAGCTGATGCAGTGATGCCAGGCCCTGGGCTGGGCTGGCTGAGCTCAGAGGGCTTTGCCAGCCTCAGTGATGCTGTGAACACACAGCATGTTCATGCAGCAGCCTGCTGCTGCAAAATGGAGAGGTGTCTTCTGCTCCTCTCCCATCTTGTCTGGTGCCCTCTTGCCTGCTCCTGTTTAGTCAGACCCTTCTCATAATGAGCTTCAATCACAGAAATGATCTCAGTGTCTGCATTGCTCCTGAATTCATTTTCTGCTGTTTTCACGTGTTCAGCTTCTGCAGGGCCCTTTTAAGCCGCAAGACAGGTGAATGAACAGGGGTGTTTTGTACCGGGCTGAACATTTACAGCGACCAGCCTAATCTAAAAGACTGTTTTGAAACAAAATGACTGCAAATCCTCATTTGCTGAAGCTGCTTCTCTTTTGCTGCTATGGGAGATGCTTAATGCACACAGTTTCCGGGCCTTGGCACCGAGGGCAGGCAGTTGTACTCACAGCATTTATAGGAACCACAAAATGAAAAGCATCAGCGGAGATGACTGTTCCTTTTATAGAACCATACACACACCTGGGCACATGATGGCTCGGTGAAGGGCTGATAAAAGATGTTGTGAAATGAAATGGAGATGAGCTTTTTCAGCTCAAGCACCTGGCAGAAATAACCTGTGTGCTGTGGGAAATCAACAGCAGCTCTTCAAGTCACGTGCAGTAGAGGTGGTTACGAGCTCATCGCTTGTTTTCATCTACAAAAGGACCCACAGCTACATTTGAGGAGACTAAAACAAACTGGGGTGAATTTTTTACACACCTAGACAGTCAAAAGAACTGATCAAACTCTTCAGGGAAGGATCCATCTCTATAGCATGCACATACGCAGGCAAACGCAGTGGTCCTCCTGCACTATGAAGGGTTCTCCTATGATTAGCAAACCCAGTGGTCCTCCTGCACTATGAGTTTGAAAGGTTCTCCTATGTTTAAAGGATCCACTCCAGCCCCTCAATCTCTTTCTTGAAGTGACAGGCCCAGAACTGCTCCCAGAACTCAAGGGGAGGCCTCCCCAGTGCGCAGGACAAGGGGAGAATGATGTCCCTAGTCCTGCTGGCCACACCAGTGCTGATCCAAGCCAGGATGCCCTTGGCCTTTGGTGCAGTCCGGGCACTCTGCTGGCTCCTGTTCAGCCGGCTGTCACCCAGCACTGGCAGGTCCCTCTCTGCCAGGCTGCTCTCCAGCCACTCACCACCCCTGTCTGCAGCTCTGCAGGGGGTTCTTGAGGTCAAAGTGTAGGACCTTGCTTTTGGCCCTGTTCAACCTCATTCCATTGGCCTCTGCTCATGGACCCAGCCTGTTCAGCTCTCTCTGCAGCATCCTCCTCCCCTCCAGCAGATCCACAGTGCCCCCCAACTTGGTGTCACCTGCGAATTTCCTAAGGGGAGATCTCTGCATCACGCAGTGGCTCTCTCTCTGAGGAACAAGAGCTTCAAAAAGCTAAAAATACAGTCTGCAGCCCTTTCCTGCCTCGTGTGGGTTGTCTCGTTTACCCGCACCGAAGCACGAACCCTTATTTACAGCTGTGTTGAAAAGCTGCATTTAAAAGAAATGTTTTCCTTCTATTTGATCTGTCATTTTTGAGATGAAACTGAGTTTTTTCCAGCTCAGGAACATTTTGTTCTGTTTTTAAGCTCAGTGTTTTGTTAAAACTGTTTGAGAAGACACTCCAAAGAGAGATGTTCAGCCCTTGAGAGGAGATTCTGTGTTTAAAAACTACTGATTTTCCTGACACACCTGCAGAAGCCAACACAACTGTTCCGGTTGTGTACAAGTAATCTCTATCGAAATCAGTCTTTCAGCATCAGCTGAACAACCACTAACCTCAAACGGAGGAACTAGCAGTTCTTGTGGTGGTTGTGCTGGTCAGCTGCGTGAGTTTCTTCCTGGGGATGAACTATGACACTACTATGGATAAAATCAGCCTCCCTCATTTGACACGGAATGGCACCACTGTGAGCAGGGGTGTCCCCTCGGGATCAGTGCTGGGAACAGTCTATTCAGCGTCGTTATTGATGTCCTGGATGAGGGGATCAAATCTCCCCTTAGGAAAATTACAAATGACACCAAATTGGGGAGGAGATTGGATCTGCTGGAGGGGAGGAGGATGCTGCAGAGAGAGCTGCACAGGCTGGGTCACTGGGCAGAGGCCAACGGGATGAGGTTGAACAGGGCCAAGGGCAGGGTCCTGCACTTTCGCCACAAGAACCCCCAGCAGGGCTACAGACTGGGGGAGGAGTGGCTGGAGAGCAGCCTGGCACAGAGGGACCTGGCAGCACTGGGTGACAGCCGGCTGAACAGGAGCCAGCAGGGTGCCCAGGTGGCACCAAAGGCCAATGGCATCCTGGCTTGGATCAGTGACGTTGTGACCAGCANAGGGTTAGGTTGGCTGTCAGGAAGCCCTTCCTCAGGGAAAGGGTGCTCAGAGCCTGGACTGGACTGCCCAGGGAGGTGGGGGAGTCCCCGTGTCTGGAGGTGTTGAAGGACAGCCTGGCTGTGGCCCTGAGTGCCCTGCTCTGGCTGCTGTGGTGCTGTCAGGTGCTGGGCTGGGCTGGCTTTGTTCAGAGGGCTTTGCCAGCCTTAGTAAGTCTGTGATTCTGTAAGTAGGGGGAAAAGACCATCTCCTCTCCCCAGAGCAGAGAGCATGCAGACAAGTGCTACTTCAGCTCTCAGAAAGGCGCCAGGGGGGTCAAAAAGATGGAGAGAACAGCAGAGCAGACTATGTAGCAGAGTGTCTAGCTGATGATAGGGCTGCATAGTGCACAGCATCAGCACTGGATACTGTCACAGTTGTCGATATCACACAGAAGAGCACTATTGCCTTCGTACCCGTAGGTCAGCCCTGGTGAGAGGGAGAGAAAAGGCAGCCCTACAAGAAAAGTCAGCAGTTATACCTGGTAGCACAGAGTGGGGAAGTGCACCGTCAGCAAGTTTCAAGGTTTCAGGAGCAGGTTAGCTCAAGATTTACAGCGTTTCCAGCTTTCAAATGGCATGGAAGTACCTTGAGAGCTGCTTTTTTTCTTGCTGTGTTCAGCAATCTGTTTCCCATTCTGGCCACAGGCCAGAAATACACAAGAAAAAAATGGTGATGAAAAGGGAAGGCAGCGACTAAATAGTTCAGAATCTTCACAAGGATTTTGTTTGAGCAGGGATTTAGAAGGGGCAAAAGGCCAGTGGAGAATTGGGGTGGTTTTTTTCCTTCTCAAACCAATTTTCCCCTTCCCTATCATTTAAGTTAAGCAAATTGAACAGGTACCTTCCAGTCCAAGGGTGATCACACACATGACTTCTTTGTTTTATATAAACTGTGAGGTCTGTTCACAGCTCTTCCACTGGCTTCAAGGGAAGATGCTCTACTGTCTGCTACTTTGGCTGTGCTCTCAATGTGGGTTTTCCTTTGGTGGCAGTACTAATCTGCTCATCTTTCCTGTACTCACCTACCTGTTTTCAATGAAGTTGAAGGACCACACTGTCCCAAGCATCTACTGCTGTTTCAAATTTGCTATTCATTTCCCCCCCAGCAGACCTACAGACTGAGGGAGGAGAGGGTGGAGAGGGGGCCAGGCAGAGAGGGGCAGGGCAATAGTGGTAGACAACTGGCTGAGCAGGAACCAGCAGGGTGCCCAAGTGGTACCAGAGGCCAATGGCCTCCTGGATTGGATTAGCAATAGTGTGGCCAGCAGGACTAGGGATGTCATTCTCCCCCTGTTCTGGGACTCCTCTCGAGTCCTGGGAGCAGTTCTGGGCCCCTCACTTCAAGAA
>VZRI01012919.1:28246-41821 GCA_013397515.1 Upupa epops
TGAAAGGCTTTGACGGTGCAACAGGCATGTGAACTCCCTGTACCCAGCCCTAATCCTTCTGCTGGGTTTTGAGTAACTTTCTCAGCTCATGAAATCCAGCACTGTAAGATTTACCATCAGGCTTCTCAATGACATCCAACGAACGGATGATTTCTATTTCCCTCTTCTTTTTTATCTGGAGCGGGTCCGGAGGAGGCTGTGAAAGTGCTCAGAGAGCTGGAGCCTCTCTGCTCTGAGAGAGTTGGGGTTGTTCAGCTGAAAAGGAGAAGACTCCAGGGGGACCTTATGGTGACCTTTCAGTCCCTGACAGGGGCTGTCAGAAGGATGGAGAAGACTGCTCCCAAATTCAGGGAATGATAGAATGAAGGGTCATGGTTTGAAGCTGGGAAAGGGCAGAGTGAGGCTGGACAGGAGGAAAAAGTTCTTGAATCTGAGGGTGGGGGATCCCTGGAACAGGCTGCCTAGAGAGCACCGGGAGGCCCCATCCCTGGAGCCACCCAAGGTCAGGCTGGATGGCACTCTGGGCAATCTGGTCTGGGCAGTGATGGCTCTGCTCGGTGTAGAGAGGTTGGACTGGATAACCTCTGACAGTCCTTTCCAAACCTTTGATATCAGGTAGTTTCTTCTCAGCCAGTAGAAGTCTTTTCCTAAGAGAACTTCAAGGAAGGGCAAACACCACCGAAAGGTAAAGCGCTGGTTCGCCGCAGGATCCCGGTTGCCAACCATTATTAATTTGCTCATTTCTGGATTTGTCTCTGGGGCTTTTCTTGCACAGTGATGTTAAAAGTCTTGGCAGATGTTAAAAGTAAATGCATTCTGCAGTGCTCAGTGCCTCTCTGTAGGGAAGGAAGGTGTGACTGATCGCCGCCTTGCAAATACTTGATAAACATGATCAGTGTTAGTGTCCAGAGGAGGGCCAGGATGACGAGGGGATGCTGGAGCACCTCTGCTACAGGGACAGGCTGAGAGAGTTGGGGCTGTTCAGCCTGGAGGAGATTCCAGGGGATCTTAGAGCGGCCTTCCAGGAGCTGAAGGGGGCTACAGGAAAGCTGGGGAAGGGCTCTTTCCAAGGGCTTGGAGTGGTCAGAGCGGGGGGAATGGTTTCCAGCTGGAAGAGGGGAAGTTTGGAATGGAAGTCAGGAGGAAATTCTTCATGATGAGGATGCTGAGACCCTGGACCAGGTTGCCCAGGGAGGTTGTGGCTGCCCCCCAGCTCCCCTGGCAGTGTTCAAGGCCAGACTGGCTGGGCCCTGAGCACCCTGGTCTGGTGGGGGGTGTCCCTGTTCATGGCAGGGAGTTGGGACTAGAGGATCTTTAAGATCCCTTCTTACCTGAACCATTTTATCTATCTATGAAAGAGAAGAAACCTAAGCCAGGCTGCGGCAAGGGCTTCTGGAAGGAGTAAGAAGGGAAGGAGACTAAGACAGAAGATCTAAGAAGTTACTCAAACCTTGAGCTGTGAATATCATCCTGGCAGAACAACCCCTCTTGAAGGTACCTTGCCACTTGCTTTTCACTAACAGACATCTTCAAGTCAGGGAGAAAAATAGAACAGTTAGAACAAAAAGACATGGGGAAGAAAGGAAAATCAGACGAAGCGCTCTTTAATTCTAGCCACGTTAAACTCTACATGCTGCCAAAAAGCCGGTAATAAAGTGTAATTCTTTCTGAGGACATGACAATCAGTCATCCGACCAAGAACCAAAGTCTCCTGGGAGTGTTTTTTTCATCATGGGGCTTGAGTAGACTTGACCCTCTCAGCAATTCATATTTCATAATTGAACTCAATGTCCCTCACACTTTTAAAATCTTCCTAGATTAGAAGAGAGCATTAATCACTCTTACCTCAGCACGGCACTGAAGAGAGAAGTAGGACACAGGGTGCTGCTTCAGAGAGGCTGGGGAGGGAGGATTAAGGTGATTGGTGTCTCGGTGGGTGCGTTCGTACGTGTTTGAGTCACAAACAAGCGTGAAACTCTCCGCAGGTGCGTTAGAGCTTCGGGAGATGACTGATACACACGAGCTACCACCACCTTTCACTTCAGAGACTGCGGCATACGCTTGAGCGCTGCACCTTATCTCTGGAGAAGTTGAAGAAGCCCTTTTTAACAGGGGGCTTTGTTATGATTTATACATTTCTTTTTTTGAATAGCTGGGGTTTATCTCCTTCAGCTGCAGCAACTTAAGAGCAAATGAGAAACGAAAGCATCAGCCCAGAGCCAGCCTGACACAAACATGTCACTCGATATTTATGCATTTACTTATTCATTTCTGGTTTTGTAGTCTCTTCTGTAGGCGCAGAACCTTGTGTTTATTGTAACAATGGTGACAAAATGTGGGGAAACGGGGTGGGATGGGGGGAAAAGAGCATAAATAACAGCGAGAAACAAGCGGCTGCAGCCAGGATGGAGAAGGGTCCTCGCAGAGGTGCGGTAGTGGATCCTTCACCTTGGTTTTTGCTGTAACTGAGGAAAATGTGGAGAGGAACAGCTTGGAGAAAAGGAGGCTGAGGGGAGACCTTACTGCTCTCTGCAGCTACCTGAGAAGAGTTGGGAGAGAGGAGGAGGAGGAGGACAGCATTTTTGGCCTGGTGACAAGTGACAGGATTAGAGGGAGGTTTAGGCTGGATGTTCATTAGAATTTTTTCACCAGAAGATCGATCAAACATGGGAACAGGCTGCCCAGGGAGGTGGTGGAGTCCCCCTGCCTGGAGGTGTTGAAGAACCCTGTAGCCATGGTGCTTCCTGCCCTGCTCGAGTGGCAGCAGGGAGGGGGTCAGGCTGTGTCTGTCAGTCTCTCAGGGACTGAGGGGTTGTGTTGGGGTGGGGATGGTTGGACTGGGGCTCTAGGAGCTCCTTTCCAAGCAGGATTATTCCATGAAAACCCAGCTGGGGGCCTGGCCCGGAGTAGAGGCCGAGAGAGGTCCGGGAGTCTGTGGGGCAGCTGGAGAGTGCTGTGAGAAGCGAGGTTGCATCTTGTTTCCCCCGGTGAGGCCCAAGCAGGTACCGTACGGATCAGGCGAGACGGGTGGGGTTGCCCCGGGCCAGCAGCAGGCGGTCAGGCCACCAGCGGGGCTACAAATTGCCGTGGCCGCGGTCCCGGCGGAGGGCGGGAGCTGAGGGCAGCGACGGCAGGGCCGCCCCCCCCCGTCCCTGTTTTCCCGCCTCTTAGTCGATCGGGCGGCCACAAAGCGGTGGCCTGGGGGGGCCATGGGGCTGAAATCCTTCCCAGCTCCGGGACACAAAAGCTCCTCAGTCTCCATCGAGAGGTCATTAGAAATGCGGTGGAGGGGTCGGGCGCAGATTGCCGGGGTCGGGGAGGTGGTGGTGATGGTGATGATGGCGGTGGTGGTGGTGGTGGGGAGGCCCTGCGGCCTCCACAATACCTGCAGTGAAGTGGAAGGGATGAGGCCGGGGAAGCAGATTCCCTGCCCTCTAGCATAGAGCCCCTTTCAGCCGGCTGTGCAGCAGTTTTACGATGTGTTAGAATTTACATTCACGTGTTGTTAACCATTCTGCAAGGTTTTATCTGTCTGACCTCAACCTCTGCCATATGCTGGCGCAAACTGTTTGGCTTAAGCTTGGCTGAAGAAAAGGAGGTGAAAAAGAAAAGGAGAGAAGGGGAAGGGGGGGGAAGGAGGGTTGGAAAAGCACATGGCTGGGGGAGGCTCAGTTGTTGCTCTTCATAGCTGCCTTCCTCCCTGTTTTCCATGGAAACGTTTTGAAAGGCAATTCCCACCCCCCCTCCTTCCCCCCAAAAGAAGAAGAATAAGATCCGTGTGGATAAATGAATGGTGTCTCAGAACACACTATCTCTTCGCTAATTGTCCACTTCTTCTGTCTGGAGATTCCTTTGTGTGTTGTGGAGAGACAGTGATGAAACCTTATTGTGCTGTGTGTTAAGGAGAGGCCTATGGAACACCTATGAAAATAAATTTACAATCATGGAATCACAGAATTATTGAGGCTGGCAAAGCCCTCAGCCAGCCCAGCCCAGCACCTGACAGCACCACAGTAGCCAGACCAGGGCACTAAGGGCCACAGCCAGGCTGTCCTTCAACACCTCCAGACACGGGGACTCCCCCACCTCCCTGGGCAGTCCAGTCCAGGCTCTGAGCCCCTTTTTGTGAGGAAGTGCTTCCTAACATCCAACCTAACCAGGTGTCAGATCATGAGCTGTGCTAGGTCATGAGGTCATACAGGTCTTTTCCAGCCTCAATAATTCTGTGACCGTGTAAAGCAATCCCTACACTGGACTGAACACTGCTGGTGCAGTGTCTGTTGCTGCATTTCATGGTGCATGGCATGTCACTCTGGGAAATGCCAACACATTTTGCATTTTCATAAGCGATTTCCATTCCGCTATGGTCTATCGCATGTGATGCTTCGAAAGAATTAGGCAAAATGAAGACCATTATCAATATTTTAGTTGTCACAGCTGAAAAACTGCATTTATAGGTCAGTCCATTGCAATTTATGTATTGATTATGGTACTCAAACCCCTTCAGGGAGTGTCTGAAATCCACTCATGTTTTGTGGTGCTACTGTTTGTGTTTGGGTGCCTGATAAAACTGAAAGATGTGTCAAACCCATGTAACAGGCTGGGGATCTAATGCTTCCAGTCTCTGCTGGTGTTAACTCCAGTTATTTCATTGGAGTGGGGCTGCATAGTATTGATTTAATGCTTATGTCTGTGTGTGACCCTCCTCAGAGACATACTTCCCTGCTCTTATTCCCACTGAGTTCAGTTGAGGAACACAGGATCGTAATTAGGAATGACGACCCGATTCAGTCAGGCATTTAAAACCAAGCCAGTCCTTAAGTTTGTCAGTAATTCTACTGACTGAGGAGAGGCTGAGGGAGCTGGGTAGGTTGAGTTTGGTAAAAACTGAGAGGGGGCCTTTTTGCCCTCTACAACTCCATGAAGGGAGGTTGTAGAGGGGTGGGTGTTGGCCTCTACTCCTTGGTGACTGCTGACAGAAGCAGGGGCAATGGTCTGCAGCTGAGGCAGGGGAGGTTTCGATTGGATTCTGTGATTCTATTGTCTACAAAGCTATTACTTTGTGAAAATTAAGTAGGAAAACGGAATTCTGTAGATTTCACTGTCTATTCTAGCTACCACTTAAATATCAGATGCCTCAAAGAGCACACCCAGCAGGGCTGAAATGTTTTTCCTCGTGTGTATATTTGAGGCAAAAACTTGCCAAACTCCAATAGAGGTTGTAGGCTTCTGGGGAGAGAACAAGGACTGGAATTAAATACTGTGGACATGGACTGGATCCAAGAATTAGTAAAATCTGCTTCTGAGGTACAATTATAACTGTTACCCAAAGTTCAGTGTAAAAATAATGAGGACAATTACTCACTGTATTCAAAGGTAAATTTTTGTAATGCCATTAAGAGATTTTAACACCAGTTGGAACATAAAAAGTTAAGGAATCCAAGCATCCATGGTCAATCACAGAATCATCGAGGCTGGAAAAGCCCTCTGAGCTCAGCCAGCCCAGCCCAGTCCAGTCCAGGACTTGACATCACAGCAGCCAGACCAGGGCATTAAGTGCCACAGCCAGTCTGTCCAACAACACCTCCAGGGATGGAGACTCCACCACCTCCCTGGGCAGTCCATTCCAGGCTCTGAGCACCCTTTCTGTGAGGAAGGACTTCCTAACATCCAACCTAACCCTCCCCTGGCAGCTTCTGGCTCTGCCCTCTTGACCCATCACTGCTTGCCCAGTAGCCTGACTGTATCCAGCTATCTACAACGTCCCGTCAGGTAGTTACAGAGAGGGATAAAGACCCCCTGAGTCTCCTCTTCTTCAGGCTAAACAACCCCAGCTCCCTTAGCCTGTTCTCATCAGACTTTCCCTCTAGTCCCTTCTCCCAGCTTTGTTGTTCCACTGGACCTGCTGCAGCTCCTCAATCTCTTTCTTGAAGTGAGGGGCCCAGAACTGCTCCCAGGACTCGAGGGAAAGCCTTCCCAGTGCCCAGTTCAGGAGGAGAATGATGTCCCTAGTCCTGCTGGCCGCACTAGTGCTGATCCAAGACAGGATGCCACTGACCTTTGGTGCCACCTGGGCAACCTGCTGACTCCTGTTCAGCTGGTTGTTGACCAGTTACTGCCGGATCCCTCTCTGCCAGGCTGCTCTCCAGCCACTCACCCCCCCAGTCTGTAGTTCTGCTGGGGGTTCTTGTGGCCAAAGTGTGGGACCCTGCCCTTAGCCCTGTCCAACGTCATCCTGTTGGCTTCTGCCCATTGGCCCAGGCTGCTCAGGATGTTTGTATTCAAGTCAAAATGAAGAGAACTGAGACAATGAAATTTAGAACTGTTACTTTATAATTTGATTTCAACAGTCAACCTTGGGAAAAGCCCGCTTACTGGAGGATTGCTTTTTGTTCAGGGTTACCACACAGAGCTACATCTGTTAGTCTTAATTTGAATACTAAAATGACTTCTAATCTAATTAAAAATGGAATAAAAGCAGGAGTTTGATGTCCTTTGGAAGTCCTCAAGCTTATTAAAGCTGAAAGTAATTCAACAAATTTAAAGAATTAATTGAATTCATTAACCAGGATGTAGATTCTGGCTACTGAACTCTAGCTGCAAAGGTAACTGTGAGGAGAAGGAATTCAGGATGTTACTAGAGAAGAAACTTAATGTGAGGTGGCAGCGTGTGAGTGCAGCCATGGAGATCAACGGTATCCTGGGCTGGTCAAAAGAAGCATCATCAGTGGGTCAAGGGAGGTGTTTTTCCCCCTCTACTTTGCTCTGAGACCCTGCTTTGAATACTGCATCCAGTTCTGGAGCTCTTAGTATAAGAAGGATGTGGAACTGTTGGAGCGAGTCCATAGAGGGAAACAAGAATGATCAGAAGGCTCAAGCACCTTTTCTGTTAAGACAGACTGAAGGAATTTGGGCTGCTCAGCCTGGAGAAGAGTATGCTCCTGGTGAATTTTATAGCAGTCTTCAAATGCCTGAAGGGAGCCTGCAGGAAAAGTGGGGAGGGACTTCTTCCAAGGGACTGTAGTGATAGTACAAGGGGGAATAGGACAAGGGAACCTAAAAGTGGGTAGATTTAGATTGGATCCTAGAAAGAAATCCTCACTATGAGGATGCTGAGGCACTGGAACAGGTTTTCCAGGGATACCCCCTCCATGAAACCATTCGAGGTGAGGTTGGATGGGGCTCTGGGCAACCTGGTATAGTGGGAGGTATTGCTGCTCGTGGCAGGGGGGTTGGAACTAGGTGATCTCTAAGGTCCCTTCCAATCTAAGCCATTCTATGATTCTATGAATGAGAATATAATGCCACACTAGCAGTGTTTTATTGCTTTGTGGCATTTAGTAAGTGTCTGTGATGTACCTGTTATCTCTGAAACCGCTGATGTGACCTACGTTGCCTTTGAGACAGCTAATTTGGGCTGGGCTAGCTGATAGCTGCTGCAGCACTGGGCTCAGTGCGGGTTGATTCATCGTTCTCATACTGCAGGGGATGAACTGCTACAGTTTGACTACTAGCACTTCAGGCTAGCTTAGATCTACAGATACACTCTCTAAGGAGTAAGAGGGTAGGCGACAGAAAGAGAATACAAATATAAGTAGGCTGATTTATGTCTTGCTTGATCCCATCTTTTGCCAATCTTTAACTAAGCTGTGCAGCACTTCATAGGAGTCTCAGTTCTCCTCCTTTACTCACAGGCATTTTGTAACTCTCCTTTAAATTATGGGTCTCGGTGGATAGCAAGCTCAACAGGAGCGAACAGAGTGCTCCTGTGGCAAAGAGGGCCAACAGGATGCTGGGCTGCATTAACAAGGGCATCACCAGCACAGACAGAGGAGATCTTGCCACTCTGCTCAGCGCTGGTCAGACCACACTTGCATTCAGTTTTGCCCTGCTACAAAAGAGATGGAGACAGACTGGAGAGGTTGCAGAGAAGGGCAACCATGATGATCAGGGGACTAGAAGGCCTCCCATGTGACTAAAGGCTGTGTGAACTGGGTCTGTTCAGCCTTGAGAAGGCTTAGGGGGAACCTTGTTGTGGTGGTCCAGTCCATCGGGGTGGCTCCCAGGAGGATGGAGACTCGCTTTGCACAAGATGTCCTGTAGAAAGACCAAGGAGCAATGGTTACCAGTTGCTCCAGGAGAGATTCCCACTGGATTGGAGAGGAAAGCTGTTGATGCTGAGAGCTGTCAGACAGTGGAAGGGTCTTCCCAGGGCACTGGGGGATTGCTCAGCTGTAGCCAATGCTCAGGCTCAGCTGGATAGGGTTCTGGGCCAGCTCATTCCAACTGGATCCTGCTTTAAGGGGTTGGACTGGATGATCCCTGAGCTCCCTTCCAACCTGCAAACCTGTGCACCTGTAAAACAGACACAGGCATTTGGCAGGGAGCATAGTCCCTTACAATAAGTCACTAAAATAGGTAGAAAATAAGTGGTCTTAAATATTTAGGTAACATTTTATGTTCTTATAAAATGGCTCTCTGTAACTAAGAGAGCACATTAGTTTTTTCTTTTTGTACAGAGATGACTGACCTTGAAATAATGATCATATTTATGTCTGGACTTGAAGTAAATCTCACTGAGCTGCTTTGCAAATTGCAGGTGGATGCATCCATAGCTGTGGCTGCTCTGTGAATCTCTTCCGCTTCAGAACCGTTAAGCATGTTGACATAATTCCCTCAGGTACACTTTTTATCATTAATATTCGATTGTTGTTTTAGAAAGAATCAAGGCAGACAGGTTTGATATTACAGGGGCAGCTTTCAAAGAGCTCAGGTCCAATTGTTTAAATATATGGCGTAGGATTCATCTCACTGCCTCCAGAAGTCTGCGGTTTAAAGAAGTCTACTTCTGAGCTAGTCACCTCTGGCTCCTGTAATCAACAGAACCAACCCAACACTGCCAAAGGACTTGTTTCAGATCCCTGCTGTATGAGAGATGACTCACCCAACCGACAGTGCTTAACTCTTCCCACCAACCCCGCTAGCCTGGAGCGATGAGCTCAGACTAGACACCTCATTTCAGACATTGAGTGTTAAGTGGGATGAATCCTGTTCTTAGTGAGTAGGTGCTTAGCAGAGAGTTTGGGTTGTTGAGCCTAGAGAAGAGAGGGCTTCAGGGAGACCTTACTGCTGCCTTTCAGTACTTAAAGAGGACCTTCAGGAAAGATGGGGACAGTCTTTTCCTATTGCTATAGGATAAAGGGAGTAGGTTTAGGCCTGATAGAAGGAAGAAATATTTTATGAGGTGGGTAGTGAAACTCTGAGGTTTCCTAGAGAAAGGTTGCCTAGAGAGAGGGTAGATGTCCCAGCCCTGTAATCATTCACACTGTATGGGGCTTTTTTGCCTTGCTTATTGCAGAGCAGTGGACTAGAAGACCTTTGAATGTCCCTTCCAGCACAAAATATTGTATGATTCTGTGATACTGCTGTGTAAAAATGGCAATTTTAATAGAAAAGTTGGTTGAGATCTTCAGGATTTGGTTCCTCACCTGTGCTTTTTGCAGCATTCATCTGCCACTGTCCTATTGCTACCTGTACGTCTCTCTTCTCCAGCAGCCCCTGTTTCCATGCAGACACTAGGCTGGGGTATCAGAGATGGCTTTAGGTGCTGAAGGCTGTGATGAAGAAGAGTGGTGAGGGAATATGAGCTGAAAAAGGTTAAAACAATTAGTCCCAAACAGTCTCTCTCATGTCCTGACACTCCTCTTTGGATTCCTGTTGCTTCTGCTGCTGTGTGAGGAGAACTGCCGCTACTGCTTACTCTGCATGGCCAGAGGGACATGCAAGAAGCTAGAGAGTGGAGAACACACGAAGGTGGCAGGAGCAGCAGACTGGAAGGCTTGTTGCGCCCCCACAGCACACTTCCCACTCACACATCCACTATAGTATCTCTCACAGTCCTTGCTAAGCCACTGAGTGCAGAAGTATGTTTGCACCAGTGATCGTCCTCATCTCTCTTGGGAGGAGAGGAAGCATACAATGCAGATAGAGAGGAAATTGTGTTGCCAGTTTGGGATTTCAGGGCATATGTCTCTCTTCTTTCACCTCCTGACATCCTTCAGGGAGTACGGGGAAATTAACCCCGTTCACAATATGACTGCTACTAATTAGAATTCTCATTCACTCTTAATAGCCACTGGTATCCATCAAAGCCTTGATTTCCAGGTCTGCTGCGTAGTGCAGTGAAGAGGAAAACAGCTGAATGTGCTGCTCTCATGGGCAGATCTTAAGCAGAATGGGGGGGAGCTGCCATACTGACTCTAAAGAGCGGGTCTGAGAAGTTTCAACACTGCTTGTCATGCCCCGGGGTGCTGTGTGGTCTTGAAAAGCAGGTTGGAGAGAAGTGAGAGTGGGGCTTTTAAGAACATTTTATTGAACGCTAGGGGCAGGCCAGGAATGGGTTTATAATCTGTTGTCATGGTTCAGCTGACAGATGGCAACCGGTGAGCAGTGGTATCTCGAATCCTTAGTGGGATTGAATCCTGTGCTGGCTACCTGCTTTAGCCCGATGAAAATGTTCCTGTGGGGAGAAGCTGTGCTAGCTAAAGGCTGAATCAATTTGAAACCCAGTTTTAATGATATTAGTGTGAATTCTGTGAGCGAGCACAAGAGTCCCCTTGGCAGTAAGGAGAGAGATGCTGTTAGTGTAAGACTCACTCATACTTTCTGGGTGAGATGGAGAAGACTAGCAGAGGCAAGGTAATTGCCCTAATATAAAGGTTAAAATCCCTTTATATGATGATGATACCTGTTAATCTGTCCCTTGTTAACAGGATTTAAGTAACAATCAAGCTGTAATTCAGACCTCAAAACCAGGAAACCCCCCCCCACAGTGGTGCTTTATAAGGTTCAGGAACAGTGGGTTAGCAGGGTACAAGGATACCTGCCAGATCTGTTTGGTATCCTAAGCTCCACCATCCCATTTGGCAACCTTCTCTTTACATTGCAGCACATGTCTCCATCACGAGCTGGCTGCATGCTGCCACATGGGATCTGTGACCTTGTGTTTCAGCTTTCTCGTGGCTGAACTGACCCCTGCAGCCAGGGATGGATTAGATAGAAAACCATTAGGGGTGATTCCTCACCAGCACAATGTCCAGACTCATGTCACTGCTGCTTGGAGTCATCCAGGGAGCAATCATCCATGAAGTGATTTTATGGCAGTGCTGACACTTGCCTTCATTCTTTCAGAGCTGGAGAGAATTGCTCTTAACCAGGCCCCCCTACTGCCTTGGGATATAACCTCAGGAGCATAGTTTAGGGGCACAGGCAGCTTCAAGGAGCATTACTTTGCTTCAGTGCACTTTCATGTGCTTTCTTTTCCCTGCAGGCCTTTTTCTGCTAAGGGGGATGTTTGAACCAGTGAATGCACTTGGATTTTTCTTTCTTCTTAGTAAAGCACCAGCTGAAAAGTCAATGTCTCTGTGCTGTGGTCAAACATTTGCCTAGTTTGCTACTGGGCTGCACACGCTGAGCTTATGTTCTACCTTGAAACGTGGTGGTAATACCTTCTGCTATCACAGAATCACAAAATTATTAAGGCTGGAAAAGAAAGCCCTCTGAGCTCATCCAGCCCAGGACCTGACATCACTACATCAGCTAGACCAGGTCACTAAGGGCCACCTTCAACACCTCCAGGGATGGAGACTCCACCACCTCCCTGGGCAGTCCAGTGCAGGCTCTGAGCACTCTTTCTGTGAAGAAGGGCTTCCTAACATCCAACCTAACCCTGCCCTGGTGCAGCTTCTCATCCTATCACTGGTTGCTTAGGAGAAGAGCCTGACCCCCACCTGTCTACAACTTCCTTTCATGTAGTTATAGAGAAGGAAAAGGTCCCCCCGTGACTCCTCTTCTCCAGGCCCAACAACACCAGCTCCCTCAACCTCTCCTCTTCAGACTTTCCCTCCAGTCCCTTCCCCAGACTTCTTGCTCCTCTGGACTTGCTGCAGCCCCTCAATCTCTTTCTTGAAGCGAGGGACCCAGCACTGCACACAGTACTCAAGGTGAAGTCCCACCAGTGCCCAGGAGAAGGGGGAGAATGACATCCCTAGTCCTGCTGGGCACAGTGTCGCTGATCCAAGCCAGGATGCCATTGGTCTCTGGTGCCACCTAGGCACCCTGCTAGATCCTGTTCAACTGGTTGTTGACCAGTACTGCCAGGTCCCTCTGTGGCGCTCATCCCCAAGTCCGGAGAGGGTTCTTGTGGCCAGTGTAGGATGCCACCCTTGGCCCTGCTCAACCTTTTCCTGTTGGCCTCTGTCCATTGACCCAGTCTGTCCAGATCTCTGTGCAGCAGCATCCTCTCCTCCAGCTGATCAACCCTGCCCCTCAACTTGGTGTCATCTGTGAATTTCCTAATGGGAGATTCGATCCCCTTGCCCAGGTCATCAATAAAGATGTTGACTAGAACTGGGCCCAGCACTGATCCCTGGGGGACACCACTGCAAAGAACTTCACAAGCAAAGGCACATAGCAAATGTTGTTCATCAATACAACTGCAGCTTGAAGCCTGAATTTGCTAAATCCACAATCCTGGGAGTAAGTTCTAAAGATAAAGCTTCAATAAGATCATTTATGCAAAGAAATGGGGGATTATTTTTTGCATCAAAACTAAGATTTTTTTCTCCATACATCAGAAATTCTTTGAAGTACTTTTCCTTGCCGCTAATTCTCATTAGCTTAATTAATTGTTGCTCACGTTGGAAATTAAGGAGAACAAATTGTTTTCCTGGTATGGAAGGGCAAATTCTGTACCTGAGCTTGTATTGTCTTTCTCTTGAATGGAATCTCAGGAAAAAAGGGAGAGACAGTTTTCACAGGACAAAGAAACAAATCCAAGAAGACATCTTGGGCTGCATCAAGAGCAGCGTGACCTGTTGGTCGAGGGAGAGGATCCTCCCCCTCAATTCTGCTCTCGTGAGACCCCATCTGAACTACTGCATCCAGTTCTGGAGCCCCCAACACAGGAAGGAGATTGAACTGGGGAGAGGCTGTTTCCAAGGGCTTGGTCAGAGCAGGGGGAATGGTTTAGACTGGAGGTCAGTGAAGGAAGTTCTTCACCAGGAGGGTGCTGAGACACTGGAGCAGGTTGACCAGAGAAGTTGTGGCTGCTCCCCAGCTGCCTGGAAGTGTTCAAGGCCAGAGTGGCTGGGGCCTTGAGCACCCTGGTCTAGTGGGACTGTCCCTGCTGATGGCAGGGGGGCTGGAACTGCATGATCTTTGAGGTCCCTTCCGACCTGAACCATTCCAGGCTTTTTGTATCGAGAAGTGCAATAGCAGGAGCACAGGCAGAGCCAAGCAGGCAGGGCAAGTTCCTCGGCAGCTGCCTCAGATCCCTTGCTGCACTGATGCTACAACGGGTGCACTGGAACAATGATAAGGATGTGGGCCCCGTTACATGATTAATCCTCTACTCTGGGTGAAACAGGAGAGGATTATCTATCTATCTGTCTATGTATCTGTTTATTTATGTGAAAAACAAGCATGATTTTTTCTGGACAGGCTGGGTCAATGGGCAGAGGCCAACGGGATGAGGTTGAACAGGGCTAAGGGCAGGGTCCTACACTTTGGCCACAA
>VZRI01012919.1:51903-66383 GCA_013397515.1 Upupa epops
GAATATATGAATCTCTTTTAAAGGTGCTGCATTTGCTCTGCCTAGCCCTCAGATCAAGGTGAGAATAATTTATATTGGTAGAGTACTGTTTTTGGAACCTGGTCTGCTCTCATGGACAATAGATGAAGGGCTTGTAACAGCAGGACCAAGAGGGGAACTCTGCAGATGGATAGCAAGAAGATAAATGACTTTCACACAACCAATTTCATTTAAAACGTTCAGCAACATCATTCAGACTCAAGTGCTTTAGGGCTTTTATTCCTTGTTGTAAAGTATTCCCTTAGAATCACAGAAACCTAGAACGTTCCAGGCTGGAATGGACCTCCTGAGGTCATCCAGTCCAGCCTCCCTACACAAGCAGGGATATCTCTCCCTAGGTCAGGTTGCTCAGAGCCTCAGCAAGCCTGACCTTCAGTGACTCCAGAGATGTGGCCCCAGCACCTCCCTGGGCAGCCCATTCCAGCCATCAACTACCCTCACATTGAAGAACTGGCCCCAGGACTCGAGAGGAGGCCTCTCCAGTGCCCAGAACAGGGGGAGAATGCCATCCCTAGTTCTGCTGGCCACGCTAGTGCTGATCCAAGCCAGGATGCCACTGGCCATTTTTGCCACCTGAGCACCCTGCTGGCTCCTGTTCAGCTGGTTGTCACCCAGTGCTGCCAGGTCCCTCTCTGCCAGGCTGCTCTCCAGCCATTCACATTCCTCATCCCATTCTTGCTTTCCATTCTTTCCCCTTTGACATCCAGGGGAAGTTGGACGTTGGCACAGAAATTTAAGCATCTAAATATCTTCATGGCTGTAGGTGTGAACTGGACAGTTTCATCTGATGATGTTTCTGTCTGCTTCTAGATCCCCAAGTATCCTCTTCCCTTTTATTTTCACAGGGCAGAGGAGAAAATCTGTATAAATCTTTTCTTTGGAAAAATACTACAGTGAGTAATTGTGTTCTGAATGTTTATAGCCTCAGTTCTACTCTTTTAAAGTATATTTAGAGTAGCATATTTAGCTGTTATTTCTCTTCTTGCCTTTAACATGCCAGGCACAGCAATAGAACGATATGAATAATAAATTATACTACTATTTATCATCTAAATTGTTATCGTTTCGAATGCTTCTGCTAGAAATCTATTCAACCCTCCCTGACGACACATTTGGATGAACATTTGTCAGCAGTCAATGCCTAAAGTTAGTCATCCAGATCTATATTTAGGCCCCAAAATGAATGACCTGGTTTTCAGAGTTGCTGATTGCTGATTTTTGATGCATTAATAGGAATTTAATAGCTTAGCTGTAGGTGCCAAAGTCTTTAAGAATGCTAGGGGTTTTTATTTTCCTGTGCGCTGCTTGTCTCTCAGGCTGCAGAACACATGGGGAATTACATGACTAATGAGCGATGACAGTGTGCCATCTAAAAACAATGCTAACGTTGATTCATTTATTTGTTTGCATGGTTGGGCTGGCTAATTTTATGCACAGAGTCCACGATGAAAGCTGAATTATGGTGATTTGGATGGAAAAGCATACATTTCTCCCGTTTCATACCGAGACAATGATGAATTCTCTGTGAACAAGGCACCCAGAATCACAGAATAATCAGTTGGATTGGTTGGAAAGAAGCTCCCAGATCATCAAACCTAACCATCCCCACCCCAACACAACCCCTCAGTCCCTGAGAGACTGAGAAACACAACCTGCCCCCCTCCCTGCTGCCACTCGAGCAGGGCGGGAAGCACCATGGCTACAGGGTTCTTCAACACCTCCAGGCAGGGGGACTCCACCACCTCCCTGGGAAGGCCCTGCCAGTGCCCAACCCCTCTGGCTGCAGAGAATCTCTGCCTCAGAGCCAGTCTGACCCTCCCCTGCCTCAACTGCAGAGCAGTGCCCCTGCTGCTGTCAGCAGGCACCAAGGAGGAGGCCAACATCCCCCACTCCACAGCCTCCCCTCAGGGAGTTGTACACGGCAGTGAGGTTCCCCCTCAACCTCCTCCAAAGTCAACNAGTGATAGTACAAGAGTCAGTGGGTGCCAGCTGGAGCAGAGGAGGTTCCCTCTCAATCTCAGCAGGACCTTCTTCCCAGGGAGCGTCCTGGAGCACTGGAAAGGGCTGCCCAGGGGGGCTGTGGAGTCTCCTTCTCTGGAGACGTTCCAGCCCCGCCTGGCTGTGTTCCTGTGCCACTGGGTCTGGGGGATCCTGCTGTGGCAGGGGGATTGGACTGGAGGATCTTTCCAGGTCTATTCCCATCCCTCTTGATTCTGTGTTTGCATGATTATCATTCAGACACACAAATATTTCATTGCAAAGAGATGAAATGAGAATCAGGTGCTAGGTCTGCTCTTCTTTAAGACCTGCTCTCTGTGCTGTGCTCCAACAGTGGGGAGATTCCTACAAGCCAGTGGACTGTGGGTGCAGAATCCCACCTACTGCACTTAATTTACCTGCGAAACCTTAGGGGCAACAGCTTGAATTAAAAGGAAGCGGAGTGAGAGCTGCACGGCTCCACCTGACGTGATATTGACAGCAGGTGGCAAATGTGGATGGCAGTACCTGTCACTGCAGAAAGCGCGCGGTCTCTTCAGCGTCAGCAGCTGTGTGATTGCTGGGGAGTTGTTTGGGTACCTGTGTTTTCTTTCACGTCTGTCATTTTAGCTAAATTGGGGGTCTAAATCAGCAGTGTCACGCACGGGCACCTTACATGGATTCCTGACAGCTGAAATGCGCAACACCTAGAGGATGTAGGGGCTGCGGAGCTGTGGAAGGCGTGATTTTCCTCTGTGGTGGATAGAAGCTTGATCCATTATTCATCACGCTATGCAAAAGAGAACTGCACATCGGGTGCACAGGGCAGTCTTCAGGCATTTCAGAAAGAAGAAAGGAATGGAATGGAAAGATTTATCTGTTTATGTTACCTCTGGTTACGGTGTGAGCAAGAGAAGCCCAATTTCCTCCTAATTAGATGATAGCAGGTGCAGGCAAACCCAACAGAAGGGAGGCTGTTTGTACAAAATCTATACAGCATTTGGTTTGAGTGTAGCAGGGAAGGAGGAAGCATCTCTCAGTCGTGCTTTTCCCCTCTCTCACACCTGCAGTGACCTTGGCTGTGAGAGATCAGTGTTGCTTGGCTTGGTGCACCTCTTCACCCTTGCTCAGGTAGCACAGTTGAGTTTATTTGAAGGAGGTTGGGGACTGAGTTGTTGGAGAGCAGTGGAGGAGAAAGAGACCTGAGGGTCCTAGTGGCCAGCAGGGTGACTCTGAGCCAGCAATGTGCTCTGGTGGCCAAGACGGCCAACAGCATCCTAGGGTGGGGGGGAATCAGAAGCGGGGTGGTTAGCAGGTGGAGAGAGGTTCTTTGCCCCCTCTGCTCTGTGCTAGTGAGACTGCATCTGGAGTAGTGTGTCCAGTCCTGGGCCCCTCAGTTCCAGAAGGACACAGAGCTGCTGGAGGGTGTCCAGCGTAGAGCAACGAAGATGATGAAGGAAGGAGAGCAGCTCCCTGCTGAGAAAAGGCTGAGGGAGCTGGGGCTCTTGAGCTTGGAGAAGAGGAGGCTGAGGGGGGACCTCATTCCTGTCTCTAAATCTGTGAGGGGTGGGTGTCAGGAGGATGGAGCCAGGCTCTGCTCAAGGGCATCTGGGGACAGGACAAGGGGCACTGGGTGCCAGCTGGAACAGAGGAGGTTGCATCTAAGTATCAGGTAACAGAGGGTCCCGGAGCCCTGGACCAGGCTGCCCGGGGGGCTGTGGAGTCTCCTTCACTGGAGGCGTTCCAGCCCCGCCTGGCTGTGTTCCTGTGCCACTTGGTCTGAGTGATCCTGCTGTGGCAGGGGGATTGGACTGGATGATCCTTCAAGGTCCCTTCCGATCCCTAATGATTCTATTATTCTAGACACCTTTTGAGACTCACTTCACACTGTCTCTTGTTCTTCTGAGAGCAGTCTTGCCTCAGGTGCTCCTGTTCCTTCTCTCGCACACAGACTGCAGTCTATTGCTCCTGTCCATGTGGGAGGCATTGCAGTCCTTGCTGCTTCTCCACTGCTGGTCCTGCCTTGTGTTCTGCATTTCCCCCAAGACAGCAAGGAAAGGACATCCTACATGCAGACATCACCTCCTCCAGTCATTTAAGCTGCGATGCTGAGATGAAGGCAGAGAAGACTCTGGGAGTGTCACATACTTTTGTTCTGTTACCACATGGTGCTACCAGCAGAGTGTTGCAGTGGGCAGTCAGACGTAGAAACCTCTGAGTGTTGTGCAAAGAGCTGACAGAACTTGCCTCTCAGAGATTTTAAGTTGTCTTGGTACAGACTGTGAGGGTTATTCTTTGTTTCCCCTCAGAAAAGAAAGAAATTCCAGAGCTATTGATCTCATAGAATCATAAGGGATCAGAAGGGACCTGGAAAGATCATCCAGTCCAATCCTCCTGCCACAGCAGGATATCCCTCTGATTCACTTCTGATAATGAGAACAGAGTCCACGATCAGAGGAGTAAGAAGACAGATGTTTCACCCGTTTTTCAGCAACTCAGAGAGCAATGTTACTTCAATTAAGATTAAAACCTCATCAGCTGAGGTATTTTAATTGCATTTTAAAGAAGGGCAGGTTTTCTCCTTTAATTTTCAGTTTCTAATCTAATATTTAAGAAAGGTAAAGATCTAGTTTTAATTAAACAAATGAAGAGATTAGAATTGAGATCCTGTTTCACTAGGATGCTCATGCTGTTCTTTCAAAATAGAATCACAGAGTCATCACAGAGTTGGAAGGGACCTCAAGAGATCATCAAGTCAAACACTGCACAGAGCTTCATTCAGGAGGGTTTTGAGTATCTCCAGAGAAGGAGACTCCACAGCTTCTCTGGGCAGCCTGTTCCAGGGCTTTGTGAGTAGCAGTTGTAAAGCAGCTTTTCCTTCTTTCTGAGTGAAACTTCTGCTCCATCCTGTGCTCCTTATCCTGCCACGGGAACTGCTGAAAACAGTCTGGCACCATCCTCCCCACAGCCACTCTTCAGATATTTATTGGCATGGATAAGGTCTCCTCTCGTTCTTCTCAAGGCTAAGCAGTCCCAGCTATCTCAACCTTTCAGAGAATCACAGAATTATTGAGGCTGGAAAGGCCTCTGAGCTCCCCAAGCCCAGCCTAAGAGATGCTCCAGGACCACAGACATCTTCATTGCTCTCCGCTGGACTCTCTCCAGTAATTCCCTGTCTCTCTTGAACTGGGGAGGCCCAAACTGTGTGCAGTACTCCAGATAACGGCCTCACCAGGGCAGAGCACAGGGGGAGGATGACCTCTATAGACCTACTGGCCACATACTTGTAATGCAGCCTAGAGTGCCGTCTGCCTTCTAGGCAACGAGAGTACAGTATCAGGTCATGGTCAGCTTCCTATCAGGATGCCAGGACCCTTCTCTTCAAGACAGCTCTCCAACAGATCTGCACCTAACCTGTCCCGAGGTGCAGAACCATACATTGTTGAACCTCATTAAGTTCCTCTTTGCACAGCTCTCCAGCCTGTCCAGGTCATGCTGGATGGCAGCACAGCCTCCAGTGTGTCAGCCACTCCTCCAGCTTTGTATCACCAGCAGACTCGCTGAGGCCCTTAGCGCCCTGATCTGGCTGCTGTGGTGCTGTCAGGTCCTGGGGCTGAGCTGGCTGAGCCCAGAGGGCTTCTCCAGCCTCAGTGATTCTGTGTTTCTGTGTATTATGGAAAGGACTGAGGTTTTAATACATAGATGTACCGATAGGTCCTTGCCCAGTTTATGGCGTGACACTTGATTTACCTTCAGGGAGAGGCTGAAATCCAAAATAACAGGTTCCACAGGCAGAATCTGTGAAAAAATATGTATTTTTATTGCAGATACTGCCCTTTACTCTTCAGAAAGACATTTGAAGAATGCTGTCTGCTGCAATTAATGGCTAGATAAGAGAACATGGTACCTCTGGGATATTTTACAACCTGGATTTGCCTTTTCTTTTTAGAATCATAGAATCATGAAGGCTGCAAGAGGCCTCCCAAGATCATCAAGTCCAGCCATCAACCCAGTGCCACCATGCCCCACTAAACCCTGTTTCCCAGTGCCACATCTATGTGATTTTGAACACCTCCAGAGATGAGCTCCACCACCTCCCTGGGCAGCTGGGCATGTGGAGTTTGGAGGAGGCTGAGGCGGGGGACCTCACTGCTCTCTACAACTCCCTGAAAGGAGGTTGTGGAGGGGTGGCTGTTGGCCTTTTGGTGCCTGCTGACAGCAGCAGGGGCACTGCTCTGCAGTTGAGGCAGGGGAGGGTCAGACTGGCTCTGAGGCAGAGATTCTCTGCAGCCAGAGTGGTTGGGCACTGGCAGGGCCTTCCCAGGGAGGTGGTGGAGTCCCCCTGCCTGGAGGTGTTGAAGAACCCTGTAGCCATGGTGCTCCCCGCCCTGCTCGAGTGGCAGCAGGGAGGGGGTCAGGCTGTGTCTGTCAGTCTCTCGGGGACTGAGGGGTTGTGTGGGGTGGGAATGGTTGGACTGGTTGGACTGGGGAGCTGGTAGCTCGTTTCCAACCAGGATTGTTCTTGATGCTGTGATTCAGGGAAGGAATTTTTCCTAATGTCCTATCTAACCCTCCACTGACACCTTGAAGCCATTTCCTCTTGCTCTATCACTAGTGACTTGGGAGAAGAGACCAACCCCTGCATCTCCACAACCTCCTTTCAGGTAGTTGTAGACAGCAATAAGGTCTCCCTCAACCTCCTTTTCTCCAGAAAACGTTTTCTCCTTTCATCATCATTTCCCCTGTGCTGCATGCTTACCTGTTTTTGATGTGTTTTGAGGACTTGCTCCAGACCTGTCTACATTGAGCTCTATTAATAGCTGTTCGTTCTCCAGGCAGGTGCTCTAGTTCCATCAATAAAGTGTCTTTTTTTTTCAATTAACTTAGCTCAAGTCAGGGTGGATTTAAACTGGTTTGGAATAAGTAATTTCTAATTTGAAATAAGAGAATCCATCCAATAACTGGTGGAGGAAAGACTTCTTTTTAAGTTGACATTATCTCAGTCTAAATAGCCACGTTAACCCCTTGCAGAGTCACAGACCGGGGGATCAGTGGCTGCAGAGCAGCCTCCTTGCAGTGTTGGTTGAAAACCAAGCTGAACAGGAGCCAGCAGGGTGCCCAGGTGCACCAAAGGCCAGTGGCATCCTGGCCTGGATCAGCACTAGGGTGGCCAGCAGGACTANGGGACCTTCTCCTTCTTTATAACTCCCTGAAGGGAAGCTGTAGACAGGTGGGGGTCAGGCTCTTCTCCCAGGCAACTGGCACCAGGATGAGAGGGCAGGGCCTGAAGCTGCCAGGGGAAGGTTAGGTTGGCTGTTAGGAAGCCCTTCCTCAGGGAAAGGGTGCTCAGAGCCTGGACTGGACTGCCCAGGGAGGTGGGGGAGTCCCCGTGTCTGGAGGTGTTGAAGGACAGCCTGGCTGTGGCCCTGAGTGCCCTGCTCTGGCTGCTGTGGTGCTGTCAGGTGCTGGGCTGGGCTGGCTGAGCTCAGAGGGCTTTGCCAGCCTCAATCATTCTGTGATTCTCTCAGTACACTTTGTCGTGTACACAGGCCCTCGGGATCATGCCGTGTGCTCTGAAGTGCCTTCACAAGGTTTTGTTAGCACTCCTAGTCCTGTTTATGTGGCAGTTCAACCTACAGCAATTAAAGATGTTATCATCACTTTCCTGTCTTTAATCACAACTGCTCTGTCAGAAGTTCCAGCCAGGGTGGCACGATAACAGAGTGGAGCCCTGGCTCTTTCCAGCCTTATCACTGCAGTTCAAACGGTACTGTCTTGGCCAGGAGTTACACTGGGCTGTGTACAGCCCTGTGGATGAGGACAGGCACCCTATTTCTTTGCCTTTATTATGAGGGTCCTGAATCATTGCAGGGAGGCAGTCAGATGCAGCTCCATGTTCTACTGCTGCAGTGAGGCTGACCAGCTGAAGAGATCTGTCAGATGATGCTTGATAGGTAACGTGGCTCAGTTGCTTACGCGGTGGCCAGGGTGCTGTAGTCTTGTGTTGTTTCCCCATCGTTCTGTGAGTGACCTTGCGCAGTGGCTGATGTTTTTCTATGGAAGATGAATTCATAAGTTGGCCAATTCGTATTGGATTTTTTCTTGAGAACGAGGGAGCTTTTTCAGCGCCTGTGCTGGGTTCATTTGAATGTCAGCTTCGTCTGAAAGCCAGCGAGGCTCTTCAGAATTCTGCCAAAAACCTATCGTTCAGGAGAACTGTCTGTTCTCCTTTCACCTGATTCTCAAAGCAACAGGAACAAAAAGTGTTCTGATCCTCCTGGGTCTTAAAAAACCATGAAGGCAAGCACTGAGCTCAGCCTCTCGAAATCTGGCTGTGTTGCAAAGCACTGGGAATGAGGTATTTGCCCTGGCCAATGCCTTACCGTAGGGGTCATTACCTGTACTCGACCTCTGACTTGATTATGCCCACTGCAGCTGAGAATGGATCAGACTGAAAAACTCCGGAGCCTAGAGAAAGCCTGTGGAGTCAATGGTGGGAACAGCAGCCAGTATACATGTTATAGTGTGAATATAGTGGTAGGAAAAGTTTCCTTGCTCAAGGATCCCCCAGGCAGGGAGAGGTTGAAGTACCTGGGATGCTCTATTTTCTTCAGTCTCTCTTGCTTCGTTGTCTTGAAGTTTAAACTGACTATGTTGATTTGGTCTGAGAAGCAGACTGAGCTGCAGGTGACATAGAGTCTACTCCATCTCAAAATTTGCAGCAGTCTGGCTTGCCACTGTAGTTACTGTTCAGGTCAGTCAGCTGCAGAGAGCATCTCTGGACATGGCTGTCCTCCACGCTGTCCAGAAAGCACACAATAGATGTCCTGTGCTCCATCTATTTCTGTTTAGCAGAGCAGGGCTTGGCGGTTACCATTATGCACAGCGTGTACCTGGTCAGAATGGATGATTGCAGAGCACAGAGCACACAGCTCCATGTCTGCGGGTGCAGGAAAATAGAGAACATTGGAATCTGTGTTCAGTACTGGGACCCTCATGATAGGAAAGGTGCAGACATGCTGGAACAGGTCCAGAGCAGAGCTACCCAGCTCAGGAGGGGTTGAGAGAACCAGTCATCTGAGGAGAGGCTGAGGGAGCTGGGCAGGGTGAGTTTGGAGAAGAGCAGGATGAGGGGGGATCTGCCCTCTACAACTCTCTGAAGGGAGGTGGTGGAGGGGTGGCTGTTGGCCTCTTCTCCTTGGTGCCTGCTGACAGCAGCAGGGGCACTGCTTTGCAGCTGAGGCAGGGGAGGGTCAGACTGGCTCTGAGGCAGAGATTCTCTGCAGCCAGAGTGGTTGGGCACTGGCAGGGCCTTCCCAGGGAGGTGGTGGAGTCCCCCTGCCTGGAGGTGTTGAAGAACCCTGTAGCCATGGTGCTTCCTGCCCTGCTCGAGTGGCAGCAGGGAGGGGGTCAGGCTGTGTCTGTCAGTCTCTCAGGGACTGAGGGGTTGTGTTGGGGTGGGGATGGTTGGACTCCAGGATCTCAGAGGTCCTTTCTAACCAGGATTATGCTGTGTTCCTGTGATTGGGAAAGACTCCATCCTAATAAGGGTTTTCATGTCTTTATCTGAGCAGCTATTTGTTTAGTGCCTCACTGCACTGCAGTTGAAATGCTCAGAACCTTGCGTTTAGTTCCTGTTCCTTCCCGTAAAAGCAGATGCAATCGTGAGATACCTCCTCCTTCAGAAAGACTCGCCCTTCACACATATGCCTCCATGCCTCCAGCCTCAGGGAACAGAGGACATGGTCACAATCCTGGCTAACGATCTCAACTCTTAGAGGCACCTCTATAACAAAGCCTTTATACAGAAAGGTCTTTGAAACATCTGCTTCCCACACCACTGTATCATAGGTCCCAACAAGGAGACCTTTATTAAAAATAACAAAAGCTGTTTCTCTAGTGCCTGCACAGGCCTCTGGTTGATGAATATAAACACAGACACTTGGCCAGAGGGAAAAGACTCCCAGCTGCTTTTATGGCTCTACATGTTCCACGGAAACTGCTGGCTCTGTCAACTCGCAGAGCAGCCTCCTCGTGCACTGATTTACGCAGCCCTAGCATCTCCCTGAACAGGAAATCAGGTTAAGTCCAGAGAGGAGGCAGCAAGTGTTTAGTGACCATCCAGACAGGCATGCGCACGGCATGCCGTGCGGAGTTAAGGGATGGGAAAGACGTGTCCTTCACAATAAATCCGCAGCAGAATGATGGGGTCCTCTGCTTCTTTTTTCTTTCTACCTGTTTTGAATCTCAGTCCAGGGTTTCCTCGCTAAGCCTAAGGAGGAGATGAGACAAGTGGGTTTTCAAGGCAGTTCTAATACTTCTTTAAGGTCTGTGCGTTCAGGCAGGTATCACAGCACAGAGGGTATGGAAAATATCTGCACATCCTTCACATCTCTCCAGGTATGGGGTCTCTGCTGATGCCCTGGGCAATCTAATGACCCTTTCAGTGCAGAAACTGTTCCTAATGTCCAGTCTGATCCTCCCCTGGCACAATCTGCTGCCATTTCCTCTGGTCCTATAAGCAAACAAGTGAGTATCGACACATCAGGAGAAAGGGACTGTGTCTGCACAACTGCTCTGGATCACCAGTTTCCTGAGAGAGGTCGTTCCTGAGAGCAGAGGACAGATTTCAGCACCAGTGTTTGAATCTGAGCAGGAAAAAGAGCTAGGGAAGCATTATAACCTGTCAACTGGATAGAGCTTCAGCTTTTTTATCCATTAGCATTGTGAATATGTTCACATTACCATTAAATTTCCCTAAGGAGGCTTGTAATGTATTTCAAAGGCCTTCCAAGCAAGGAGAACCGTCTCATGCCTTTCCTGTGACATGAACACAGAGTTAAACACGCCATACACCTCCTCAGCCTCCTTGGAGCATCGTCACAGCATTCGTATACCCAGCATTAAGGTGTAGCCATTGTACCTTCAAACTGCCTGTCACTGTGCAGCTTAGACAACCTGCACTCGTATGTGTGACAGGACTTCACTACGATCAAGCGGACTGCATGGGCAGTCCCTCCTCTTCACTCAGGCATCAGCAAAAAGAAAGCTCATGCCTTAGAAAAGAAAGTCATCATTTGGTTTTGCAAACTATTACAGGATCACAGAACAATTCCGGTTGGAAAGGAGCTCCTAGATCCCCGAGTCCAACCATCCCCACCCCAACAAAAACCTTAATCCCTGAGAGACTGACAGACACAACCTGACCCCCTCCCTGCTGCCACTCGAGCAGGGTGGGAAGCACCATGGCTACAGGGTTCCTCAACACCTCCAGGCAGGAGGACTCCACCNCGCTCTTCTCCAAACTCACCCTACTGAGCTCCATCAGCCTCTCCTCAGATATCTGGTTCTCTCAGCTCCTCCTGAGCTGGGTAGCTCTGCTCTGGACCTGTTCCATCATCTCTGTGTCTTTCCTATCCTGAGGGACCCAGAACTGAACACAGTCCTCTAGAAGAGGCCTCCCAAGGGATGAGTCTAAGGGCACAAGACCTCCCCTTCTCCTGCTGCCCACGCTCTTCCTGATCCAGGCCAGGATGCTGTTGGCCACCTGGGCACCCTGCTGGCTCCTATGAATTTTGTGTCAGTTCTACTTCTGAACACTGATTTATCTGCAACACAATACTAAGTAATTCCTTTCAATGTCACACTGGCTCTGTTTCTGAGATGCCTTTTGAAGGAGCAGTTATCTGTTGTCAGCAATAACATGCCCCTTGCCTTGTCATTGCCTCAGGATATTGTTGAGCAATTACTCTTCCGTCTATAAAAGCGATTGTATGCAGGTTTCTGCTGTCTTATACACGTGGGTAGATGTCCATGCAAATCCATCATAACCCAGGGAAACCGTACTCCTCTTTCCTACCGTGAGTGTCCTCTGACTCTCTTCCTCCTGGATGCTTTCTTCTGCTCTTCTACACCATGCTGTATGAAGATACGCTACTCTCTGGCTTTGCTTTTGCTTCTCTTCATGAAGCTGTTATTCCTTTGCATTCGGTGTTCTTGCCAAGCTGTTCCATTCTTACTACACACCCCAGCGTACCGTGCTGCTGCTGTCCATGTTTCATATCTATGGCTCTTCTTGATTTTACCTGCATGCATTTTGATGTTCTCTGCCAAAATATCATGGTTCTCATCTGTGCTCTCTTCTTTCATGGGTTCAGAGATTCCTAGAATGGCTTGGGTTTGAAGGGACCTTCGAGATCATCCAGTTCCAATCCCTCTGACATGAGCAGAGACACCCTCCTCTAGACTAGGTTGCTCATGACCCCAGCCAATCTGGCCTTGAACACTTCCAGGGAGCTGAGGGGCAGCCACAACCTCCCTGCGCAACCTGGTCCAGGGTCTCAGCACCCTCCTTGTGAAGAATTTCCTTCTGACTTCCAGTCTCAACCTCCCCTCTTCCAGCTGGAAACCATTCCCCCTGCTCTGACCACTCCAAGCCCTTGGAAACAGTCCCTCCCCAGCTTTCCTGGAGCCCCCTTCAGGTCCTGAAAGGCTGCTCTGAGATCTCCCTGGAGTCTCCTCCAGGATGAACAGCCCCCACTCTGTCACACTGTCCCTGTAGGAGAGGTGCTCCAGCCCTTCGCTCATCCTCATGGTTCTCAGTCATCCCCTCTTTCTGCCATACTCTCTGTCTTCTGCCTCCCTACTTATACACCAGGACTATTGTTCCCTGATTTCTTTTGGCTCTGAACTCACAGCTACATGCAGTTAATCTCTCCAAGAATCTCTAGGTTGCTTTGTTTCAGGGTAGAAATGTCTTCTGCCGAGACACAGAACAAATCATTTCTCATTCTTCTGTGGGGCATGCACCTCACCTGCTGCTTTCTTCCTCTTAGGTCTTTCTGAGTGAAGGAAGGACGCTATTTTTTTGACATTACTGATAAATTCTGTTGGTTCAGTTTTGGCAGCTCAGCCAGCTCGGTTGTGTTAGAAGGCTTTTTACACATGTAAAGGAAATTTTGCCTGCTGTGTAAACAGGACTCCATTTCTCACTGAATCACAGGATAATCCTGGCTGGAATGGAGCTCCCAGCTCCCCCAGTCCAACCATTCCCACCCCAGCACAACCCCTCAGTCCCTGAGAGACTGACAGACACAGCCTGACCCCCTCCCTGCTGCCACTCGAGCAGGGCGGGAAGCACCATGGCTACAGGGTTCTTCAACACCTCCAGGCAGGGGGACTCCACCACCTCCCTGGGAAGGCCCTGCCAGTGCCCAACCACTCTGGCTGCAGAGAATCTCTGCCTCAGAGCCAGTCTGACCCTCCCCTGCCTCAGCTGCAGAGCAGTGCCCCTGCTGCTGTCAGCAGGCACCAAGGAGAAGAGGCCAACAGCCACCCCTCCACCACCTCCCCTCAGGGAGTTGCAGAGGGCAGTTAGATATTCCCTCATTCTGCTCTTCTCCAAACTCACCCTACTGAGCTCCCTCAGCCTCTCCTCACACAACTGGTTCTCTCAGACCCTCCTGAGCTGGGTAGCTCTGCTCTGGACCCGTTCCAGCATCTTCCTGTCTTTCCTATCATGAGGGATGCAGAAGTGACCCCAGTCCTCCAGAGGAGGCCTCCCAAGGTCTGAGTCCAAGGGCACGAGAACTCCCCTTCTCCTGCTGCCCATGCTCTTCCTGATCCAGGCCAGGATGCTGTTGGCCTTCTTGGCCACCTGGGCACCCTGGTGGCTCCTATGAAGCCGGCTGTCTCCTAGTACCTCCAGCTCCTGTTGTGCTGGTCAGCTCTCAGCCCCGCATCCCCCAGCCTATAGCAGTGCCTGGCATTGTTGTGGAAACAGAGGACCCAGCAGCAGGAAGAGCGCTCTTCACCGTCTGAGGAAGCTGTATCTCAGCCTTGCTCACACCATGTTCTAAACCAGGTGCTAATATTTCTCAGTGCTTTCTTAATTCAGACGTGGCCCAGAGGGATGTTTTTAGAAGCCTAACCTGCCATTCTTCTGATAAAGGGATTAAGGGAAAGCATTTGCATAATGTCTTCTAAAAAGATGGGCTCTGTGATAGATCACATCAAAATCTGTTGCATAAGAATGTGAATTGCTTGGAGGGGGAAAAGTCTATGTCATTTGTAAAGAGATTAGCAGAGTAGAACAGAGCTGTGTTGGACATCCGTCGCGGTATTTCACGGTGTCAGTCGTTACACAGCATCGTAACACAGAGAGCTGCCCACTCTGCCTTGCTCGTTCCGTTACAGAACGATCCCATAACTGAAGAAGCTCTGGTTGGTTTCAGAAAACAACATTTTGTCGCTTCCTTTGGGGAGAGAAAAGAGGGGATGTTAATTGTTGTCTTCCTGTATCAAAGGAGGAATTTGAATGAATGTTTTCTCCGTGGGTTTGGCTTTACTTCAGCAATCCATCGTTTGGTGGGAGCGGGGCTTAGCAGGCTTTAGGCAAGCTGTGCTAAATCCACAGCGTACACAACTACATAACCACAGGATAATCCCAGTTGGAAGGAACCTCC
>VZRI01012920.1:0-64348 GCA_013397515.1 Upupa epops
TGCTTTCCTGAAGTGTCTTAGAACTAACTTCCAGAATAATTGTGTTACTGCACAAGAGGGAATTTCCAGTTTAGTCCTGGTGAAGATCTTTATATTCTATAAGAAACATAAACCAGCAGTGTCTGTTCTTTGCTGGTGGAAAGTCATTTAAATTTTAACTAGGGAAATGCTTAGAGACTGGTTAGCTGTTCACTGCCAGCAGCCTTGCTGACATGTTTCTGTTGGAGACACTGGCTGTGTTTCAATTAGAGGCAAGCTGTTAATACAGCCCGGGAAGTTTGTAATGATGGGGTTTAGAGTCTGTTCATTAAGCAGCTCGTTTCTGTCATGAGCTTCAGTGCCCAGTACCGTGTTCTTTAAAGGAAACTATTTTTCATCAAACTTGCATGAACCAATAGAGAAATAAGCTTAATGCTGCTTCAGTAGGACAAAGATGATGTGTGAGAAAGTTTAGGTAATTTCCATCGAGACAAAACCGAAATCCATTGTGAAACAGATTTTTTCTAATAACTCAGTTGGATACAATCACTTGCCAGATTTCAGAGCTGCCTCTAGCCTTCAAGGGGTTGTCTTTAGACCTCATGTTTCGAAGCACGGGGAAAGTAAGAGTGACATCCCCTTTATACCGAACAGTGGGTTCAGCACACATGAAATTTTACAGTTTCAAAGAAGAGGGAAATACACAGCAATTAAAAAGGGTTTCTCGTTAGTCTGATGAATCGAGGTGTTCTTGATATCTGATATTTCTCCTGAAAAGTATGTGCAAGTTTTTATCCACTCACTTCCTACTTGTGACTCCTGATCTTCTGAAACTAGCAAGATAGAGTGAGTGGTGCTGTTATTGTAAGGTAATATGTTGGAAGTGTCTGTGAAAATAACCTGTTTGCACATTTCAGATGGAAATAGACACAGCACTGAGTGATCTGGAAGCAGCTGACTTTGCAGAGCTGGTAAACCTTTTCCTTTTGTTGTTTGCCTCAGTGTCACATTCAGGAGTTTCAAAAACCATCAATGTCAAATTCATCCCCTCTTTTTAATCAGGTGGGAGTCCAAGCAAAGGTATTACAGTATCAGTCTTGTTTCCAGATAGCTCTGTTGGACCCACTCTGTTTATGTGAATTTCTCTCCAATAACTGCATTACACTCCTAGAAGATTAGTCACTGAAAATCCAGTATTCACCGTCACTTAAGGCTGTGGGATCAGCAGGGGGACATGAATTTCAGTATAGATGATGTCAGTTCAGTATGGATGATTTCTTTTTCATATAGATCACTGTCTCCTTCCCAAGCAATGTTGGTAAACCTGAAAACATTTGTGGGGAACTTAATTTTCCAGTATCAATAAAGCAATTACAAATTTCTTTTAGTTAAGGGATAAGATGGTGATTTACTTCAGTTAGCACTTGCTGTACGTGCCCTGTACAGGACAGTGAGGTAAATACAGTAAATTTCAGTATTGATTCCTAATGAAAGTTTGAAGTGCTAGATGTTTTATTATGGGTATAGAATAACTGAGCACAGAGAGAACTTGTTTGATCATATCTTCAGCATAATAATTCAGGACAGATATATTCTTAGCTACATATGATATTTAACAATTCTCAAACCCTAACATACAAGTTAGGCACATACATTTGCAAGTCCATCCTGGAAAGAATAGTAAAAAAAGAACAAAAATCACTGTTCTAACACCCTGGGTGATTCTTTATAGAAAGCAGCGTTTCCAAGTTGTAGCTGATCGCACAGAAATGGATGGTGCACGGTTATTTTAAACTCAAGTTTATTTCCCTAAGAGCAGAGTCACTAATCTGAGTGCTGTGCATCCAGACTAAAAGATCACTGAATTTTGTGGAGAAAATGCCAAACAGTGAAAAAAAGTGCTTTGACTTGGAAGTTTTGCTCTGCGAGGGCCTCTGGCGTCAATAGTGATGCCTCAGCTACTTTTCTGTTAAGGATTCGGAAAATCAGTGTATCCTAACAAACACAGTTTGTGGGAAGATATCAACTAAACAGGAAATGTGCTGAAAATGGTCACAGCACATTGTAGTGACATGAAAATCGATACTGAAGGCTAAAAGCCTCGTATTTTGTTTGACTGTTCAGAGTGAACTGCTCTACTGATAAAAAGTGGTCAAAAATGAATGTAGTGAATAAGATATTGATTGCAACTGCTTGGAATTAGTTGACAGTGAAAGTGCTGAGACGCTGGACCAGGTTTCTCAGGAAGGTTGTGGATGCCTCCCCTCTCTGGAAGTGTTAAAGGCCAGATTAGACGGGGCCTTGAGCAACCTGGTCTACTGGAGGGTGTCCCTGCTCATGGCAGGGGGGGTTGGAACTCGATGACCTTTAAAGTCTCTTCCAACCTGAACCACTCTATGAATCTATGACTTAGATTTAATAAAAGAAAAGTTCAGAATTAAAATTTATACTGTGTTTTCTTTCCCCACAGTCTGAAGATTATTACAACATGAGAAGATTGTATATGATTCTGGGCTCTTGTCTGTTCTACAAGGTAGTATTAGTGATTAAGGCCTAACGATTAGGAAAATGCATCTGGAAGTCTAACCCAGTCATGGAGTGACTTTTCAGAACCTCACAAATATGAGAAGATGTATGAGTGCTTTAATGGTGTAATTCTAGTAACAGACTAAAAAGTCAGACAGGGTTCCAGGACAAATGGATGTCAGGAAGTATGATCAGTAAGAACTTGTTTGAGAATTTTGTGGCATATGATCCAACGATTGGAGACAGACAATAAGAAGAAAGGAGTAAGAGTGAATTTCAGTGAGGCTGTGTGGTATTCTAATAGGAATTGTTTTGTTCATTGCCATTTTTGAATAAAGGGAATAGGTGATGGATCTGTAATCTGCCTTTCCATCAAGGACTTGAGAAACTGGGTTGACAGCTTCTTCCCTTGGGCCTCATTTGTCAGGTTATGTATCTGTGAAATGTAGACAGGCAGTGTATTCAACAGAATGAACACGAGGGTGACAGCATTCGCTGTAAGAAAACTGACACTTTAGGGATTTTATTGTGCAGTTGTGTTTTACGCTGGTAGCGTTATGAGAGGAAGCTGTTAGTGCAAATGGAACTGCACAGTACCTACCCTGACAGTGCTTTAACTGTCATGCTAGCAGTACTACTAGCAGTAGTCCCTTATTGCAAGGAACGCTGTTGTACTGTCATCTTCTTGGGAAATGTAACTGATTCCAGTGAAAGCTCAGTATTTCAGAGAATTAAATAAGAATTAATGAACCCTAATTCTGTAGGTGTTTTGCAAGCTGTTAAAGCCATACATTTCCCAGCTTGCCTTCAGTAACTTTGTGCTGAGGGCTTATTTGGTTCTCTTTCAGTATTTTCATTCTTCAGGTGTGGTGCACAAGCACAGGGTTATCTGCTGTACAACTGTGTATGAAAATGGCAGTCTCTAGCCAGAAAGCTGACAATCTCAAAGCATAGCTCTGTATGAAAAGTACTCTAAGTGGTGGTGTTGTATTTCTTACTGAATACACTTCCTTTTCTGTGTTTAATTAAGGGTTATTTGATTGGTAATCACTTGCCCAAGGAAGATCTCATTGATCTAGGTTTATATTGTCGGCACTATTGTCTGTTACCCTTGGCAGCAGAACAGAAGATTGGTCAGTTAGTGATATGGCGGGAAGTGTTTCCACAGCATCACATCCAGCCGCGGGAGGTTTCAAGTTTTACAGGATACAGGGAACCCGAAGCAAGATACTTTTTACTGATAGTTGGCTTGGTAAGTTAGCGTTTGCCGTCTCTGATGCTGTTCTGCTGTTGTTCAGGAAGATCAATGTTCTCCATGCATGTAATATATAGTAACTTTACAAACTGTTGGTACGCTAGCTTTTCCAGCCGATAGAATTTGTCAGAGTCACATATTTATACATTCATGAACTTTGCAAGTTTAAGTATAGATTCCCACTTCTGTGCCTTTTCACTTCGGTTGGAAATGTTTTCTCTGTCATGATCTTGGCTTTTCAGACTACTCACTGCAGAAATGTGTCTGGATTCCTTTTTAAATGTGGACTTTTTGTAAAGCAAACAACTAATGAGTTTGGAAATGCTAGCTTTTACATTTGCATGATTAACTTAAATAACATGATAACAGAAACATCTCCTTGGATCTGAACAGAAATAAAAAGAGCAGCCCTTGTAGAGGTGATGGAGGAGCATTGAATGTAGTGGGGTATTTTGTGCAGGTATCTGGATCATAAAAACATTAGGTTGGAAAAGCTCTTCAAGATCATTGAGTCACACACTGTATGTGAACCAGAGGGTAACGGTGCTGTCTCCGTGTTTGCAGAGACACTTTATGCTGTGCGTCTTGCTGGAGGCAGGAGGCTGTGCATCCAAAGCTATTGGGAATCCAGGACCGGACTGTATCTATGTAGATCAAGTCAAAGCCACTATACTTCAACTAGAAGGAATAAATGCTGGCATAGAGGAAAGGCTTGATTCTCCTTCCATTCCAGTTTTATCTTGTGCTGACTTGTTCCTTCCTGCAACACGTGACAAACCAGAGAGCTTGACCTCCTCACCCAGCCTGAGTAAGCTACAAACCACTTCCAAACCAGCAACCACTCCGGCAAGCAAAAGGACCCTGTTTGGTGACTCTTCCTTAACGACACGTAAGCCGAGCCCTACAAGAAACAGTGGAAGACCTAACCATGATGGTCCTGTGGACAGTGAAAGCAGTAATACACAGCCTGATCAGGTCTGAGAACAAAGGCAGAGGGAATTGATAAGGTTCTGGTGGGCTTGCGGGAGGTGGTGGTTCTTTTAAAAACTCTCAAGTGATTATTTTTTTTCAAAGCATAGTACCTCTAGATAATAATAAATCTAAGAGCCCCTGAATTCAGTACCAAGTCCTTCTGTTACCTTGGGAAGCGTTGGGTCAGCCTCAGAGCCATCACATCTGTTTGTATGTTTTATCAGTGCTTGTACATGCATAATTTCTCCACAAAACTAAAGGGGGCTGTGTTGGAATCAGCAGAAATAACTGGAGAATATGCCCCCAACATAATAATGATGTAAACAGAAGTTATCAGGACAATTTGCTTTACGGTTGTACAACTGCTTCTAACCTATTTTAGTCTAAAATAGACTATAAAGTGTGTTTATGTAAGGAAAAGCAATCAATTTAAAAAGACATTATTTTCTTCCAAGTGCATGATTTGCTGATTTGACTCTGTGTTCTCATTAGCAGCATTTTCTTCATTCACCTATCTGCTTGTTTTTCAGGCTACTAGGAAGAAACATACTCTACCAAATCCATTTGATTTGGGAAACCTCAAAAAGAACCTTTCAGAGAAAGATCCAGAACTTCTCAATGCTCTCAAGTAAGAAATGCTTTTGACTGGGTGTTTCTTTTTGAAGGCCATACATGGATTGCTTTGCATGCACCCGGTGCCCCTTGCCCTATCATTGGGTGCCACTGAGCAGAGCCTGGTTCCTTCCTCCTGACACCTGCCCTTTCCATGGGGTCAGCCCTCAGTCTATATCCTTTTTGGTTTGGATGCTTTTAGTCACCAGAGGAGCAATTCTACTTCAAGAAACACAAGTAGTTGTTCAAATGAATTTTTTTTCAGTATTTTAATATTAAGTGAATTCTGGATTTTTTTTCAGGTTGACATCTGGTCCTGAGAACACCCTCTTCCACTACCTATCTTTGGAAACCATGCAGGGAATCTTTATTACTCCAACTCACAAAGAAGTTGAGCGGCTCGGGGGTGTCATCCATCCTCAGTTAATTGAGAATTTCTATCGTTGCTGCCTTTCTATTCGCTCCATTTTTCAGCAGTCCATGAGGCAGGAAGTATGGAACCTTTGTTTTCTGTTCTTTACCTTCTTAACTGAGTATTTGAAGATTGATTTCAATTCCTTATTTAAACAGTTCATTAGCAGGTGCACTTGTACGTGTGGTTGTTTTTAAAGCTGGTACTTTTACTGTTATGAACAGATTGTTTCTCTGACCACCCAACCAAGTGTGCAAACATATCCTGCCTCTCTCTCTTCTACCAAAAATACCCTCAGAAGAAACACTCCATGTCTGCAGTACAGCATTTTCTTGTTCTCTTTCATATTAGGGCTTTGGTTTGTTACTCAGCAGAAAGTTTTACGCAATGGGTTCAAGAACCATAACAGTAAAAGAGGGTTTTTCCAGCTGTTTCAGCGCTGAGAGGGGATTTCAGATTGGCAGCAAAAGGAAATTAAGCTGGTGGATCGTTCTGTCAACTTCATAGGAAGTTTGGTTTGGCTGAGTAGGACTTCTGCAGTGAGTCCTGTTCTGGGCACTTCTGTTGGGAGACGCAGAAACCCAAAAGCAAGCAGAGAGAACACTGATTTCTTATCATCAGATTGCCTTTCGTTACAGTGGTTAAATAGGCAGTTTGTAGTTCAAACAAAGAAACCCAAACAACTGAACAAAGAAACCGTTTGACCCTAGGTATAGCTCATAAAAAGTGAAAGACTCATGCTGGAAAGTCACACCTTCGGCTTTGGACACAGCTACCTCAGCACCTCAGTGGTTTTCTGGCCTCTTCATGCGTGAGTACAGTAGGCAGCAGCTGGGTTCATTCTGCCCTGAAAATCAGAAATAATTGATCAATGTGTGCTGCAGAACAAAGCTTCTCTTTTACAGACATCTGGGGTAGAGAAATGTGGACACTGAGCACCAAGACAGCAAAGAGATCAAACTAGCCTTTGTGCACACAGTTCAGTCCTCAACAAACAGGTACCAGGAGTTCAGCTGGAAACAGCTGGGACTTTGGCAAGTTTATTCCAAAGCTCTGAACAAAACCGATCCCTACAAGCTCAACCAAACAAAAAAATATCTTTATTTCCTATACATCTCATGCTCTCAGTATGAGTGAGAGCAAGAATGTGCTCTGAGCAAAGTGCTTCAAGTGTTTAGTTACAAAACACTTCTTGCCTGGCCAAGTTTATTCAGTAGACTTTCACAGAGAGATGAGAGCTTCAGCTTTTCTAACACTTTTTAAAAGAAACACTTTTGATCTCAGGTATCTTCTTAGAGAAATCATGTTCAGCTCAAACAAAAGCAAATCAAGGAGCACATGTTTACCTCCCAGCTGCACTGTACAACAGTGGCAAAGCCTGTTGATGCCCACGTAACAAAACTGGAGAGTACAATCGTAAGCAAATTAGTTTGGTCTTCTAAGCCTGTCTTTTTGACAGCAGTGTCATTCATCAGAGATTTGGGAGAAATTCCAGTGTTTATGTAAAAGCATTTCATTCTGGACTAACATTTCTCCCTTTGTTTTACAGGAAAACAAGAAGGCACGCGGTGGGGTTTCAGAATTTGATCAGGACCTGGAGCCGATCACAGAACACGGAGTTTTGTTTGAGTGCTCTCCTGAGAACTGGACTGATCAGAAGAAACCACCACCAACACTGAGTTACTGGGTTGTGGGGTGAGTTTAAAGACCAATGTATTTCTTCCGCAGTTAACGTTTAAAACAAGGTGTCGTGGGAAAGTAGTAGGCATAATTTCTTTGTAATTCAGAACTTAACAGGTCTTGTAATTGTTGGAGTCAGTCCTATTCTGTACCCACAGTTTCTTATATGCTGTTCTTTCCTCCGTTTACTACGTTTCATGCTGCCTGCATCTGAGCAGGCGTGCACAGTGTGTCATATTAGGAGTGGTCAGTCAACAGGATGTTTTCCTGCTTTTCCACCTCCGTCTCCTATATCTGGTGTTCCTTCTAGGTAAACAGAAAGAGAAATGCAAATGCCCAGTGAAGCAAAAGCTGTCCTTTCACCGTATGACAAACACATTCAGTACGGCTAGGAGATGAAAGGAGGATAAATGATTATGCCTGATTAATTCATTAAATTATAATTATCGACTAGTTAAACTATTGTGCAAATGGGGAAGTTAGAAAACAGCAGAACACATTTCTGAATATGGCATAAGAGCTTTTTCCTGACACAATGAGAGGAAACTTCATTCATGGGTAATTACATTGGCCAGGAATAATATTGGAGATACTCTCCAGCAGAGCTTTTGTTCAACCCATTTGCCTTCAAGTCAGATGTTTAAAGAGGAAAAAACCAGATCTCTCCATGAAGCTACATAGCTGCAGTTTTTGTGCTGTCTTTGGGGTTGAAAGAGTAAAATCTTTAAGTTAAAAATGGTTACACTGCTGTGGATAACTTAAAACAGGATTTTTCAGTCTCAAACAATGTGTTAAACCAGGAGCAGTCGCTTAGGATTTGCTCCAGTGCTACACGCAGTTCTGCACAGCTTTCCTGATTGTTTTTCCCCTACAAGAGTTTGCTAGCTTGACATGTGGGAATGTACCTACCCAGATGGGTTCAGTTTAAAAATCAGTAAATATGTGAACACTCAGCTTTGCTCCCAAGTGCTTTGATTACAGCTTGTAGCCTGGAAACTTGCATTACTGCAAACACACCAGCACCATACAAACAGAGCCAGAAAACCTGGAGAACTTTTTACTGTACCCAGTCTTGAGACTATTTTAAAACCTAATGTAATCAGAGTAGTAAGCTAATGCAGGAGAGCCACAGACCTGTGCTGGCTGTCTTACACAGCAGTTGTTTTTAACATCTTCCTGAAAGCTTCGGGTACAATCCAAATGTATGAAACAGTTAAGGAGAAAAGGCTAACACCTATGATTGCTCTCCTTTTTATTTCTCTTTTCCAGGAGGCTCATTCTAGATCCGAAACCCCAGGAGTGCTATGTGTGTTTCCATGACTCAGTCACAGAAGCTGTTGTTGAACTGGCCTTTAAGCTGTCCTTTGGTTTAGCAATGTAGATGAGAGAGTTTCCTCAAGCAACAGCTATTTTGTGGGGTGTTGTCACAAAGAGAAGTTCATTCCGTTGTGGTGCTTAGCCATGGGGTATCTCTGAAATGCTTTTTAAAAACTAATCTACCTTGTGTGAACAACACAGGTAAAGCTTGAGTGAGGATTCCAATGATCTCATCAATTCAAAAGATTTCAGAGAACCAAATTCTTACTGTTATATATGGACAAATTATTTCCCTGATCAGAACTTTCTTACATGAAGACATCGCGGAGCGGCTACGTTCGCTGCTGTTCGGTGTTATAATATGCAGTGCAAAACGAAAAGGCTGGTATCCTCAAAGTTCTCTCTGGATTCCTGGCAATGGCTGATAGAGGGGGAAAAATGTTTTTCCACGTAAACTTTTGCCCCTGCACCTCTAAGGGCAGGAACAATGCTGAATGTTTTCAGTCACACTGTTAACGCAACCAGCGAGACATCTCTTAGTCAACTGGTGGCACTTAGCCACGCAAAACTAATGGCTTCTTGTTTCTGTTACGGTCTCCTCTGTGCTCAAGCCCTATAGTGCTTCCTGTTTTGGCTGATGTTTTACTTGATCTCAAGAGTTTTAACTATAAATAAGACTTATATTTGATAAAATGCAATTTTTACAACACTAAAGAAGTTTGGGGCAGGGGTGATGGCTTTCAGACCCATGGACTTGTCTAGTCTTGTATTATTCCTGATTTCATAATAAAAGATTCTATTTCACAAAATGTATTTTGGTTTGGGGGATTTTTTTAAACTTACTTTCTGTCTTGTTTATTTAGACAATATTTGTTTAGCTAGGTCTTCTACAATTTACAGCTGGGTATTACAAAAAAGGTCACATCTGCATAAGGCAAGATGTTTAGCTGGCTGAACAGGAGCCAGCAGGGTGTCCACGTGCCCAAGAAGGTACTGCTCTCCTCTCCAAATTACTAATGATAGGACGAGAGGAAATGGCATCAAGCTGCATCAGGGAAGGTTTAGATTGGATCTGAGGTTTAGATTGGATCTGAGAAGAAGCTCTTTCCTGACAAGAGTGGTTGGGCACTGGAACAGGCTGCCCAGGCAGGTGATGGAGTCCCCATCCCTGGAGGTGTATAAAAAGCGAGTAGCTATAGCACTTGAGGCCATGGTCTAAGGGCTGGAGAGATGTTGGGATGAGGTCTGGACTTGGTGATCCTGGAGGTCCTTTCCAGCCGTGAGGATTCTATGATTATAAAATCAGAATTCTTCTACAAAATTCAGCTTTCCCACAAACAGTTATAATGTTTGCAATCTACAGACCAGGTGCTTCTAGAATGTTTTCAACTAAAGTTTAGTTTAAAATGTAAGATTTGGGGGTGGGGTGGGTCTTTTTACCCCTAGCCAACATGTTAAAATCTGGTGATCAGATTTCCTCATGCTCCATGTCAACAGTGGATAGGATTTTTCTCCTCCTGCTGTTTCTACTTGTTTTTCATGAGCGCCTTTCGTAAAATGCATGACTGAAGTTGCATTTTAAACAGTGGGATCAAAAAGTTTAAGTATTCAGGAAAGTAAACTAAGTTCCATAGGCAATCAAGAGCAAATCTTTAGATCTTGTTTTCACTAGTAAATTGCACTGTTTAGAATAGTTCTAAAACAGTCACTCACTTGTAACTGCCCACTGTCACAAGAGTGATTCACAGCTTGTCTTCAATCCCTTGACACTTTAATTCCAAGCAATAGAAGTCTTAGGCCTGAAGTTTAAGGATAGGATTGCAGGTTTTGTTAATCAGTCATCTCAAGAATTTTTGGTTCTAGAAGCTGAGAAAATAGACAGTATTTCAGTTTGAGACCAACCTGAGTTACATCAGTAGCGCTTAGATATTGTGCTTAAGTTACGTGAGGTTTACTCTGTTCATTTTTACAGTAAGTAAATAGTACGGATAACATCTGAACAGCACCTTTCAGAAGGCTAAAATTGGTGAGGTTTTAATATTGAATTTATTTGTATACAGACAAAGTAACACAGACAAGCAAGCAGGCTTTGCTGCTCTCCTTTAGTCACACTGTAGTTTTTCTACGGACAGTGTACTGTGTTAAACTCACTGGACTCAGCTGGGCCAAACACACCTGAGTCAATGCAGAAGACACAGTGTGAAAGTGTAGAGAAAAGAACTGAAGGTCAGACTCCTTCAGCACTGATCAGATCATCCCAGGAACTGCAATTAAGGACATGTGAGTGTGGTACTTTCATACTCATAGAATCACAGAATCATTAGGGATTGGAGGGGACCTCAAAAGATCATCTAGCCCAATCTCCCTGCCACAGCAGGATCACCCAGACTAAGTCACACAGGAACACAGCCAGTGGGTCTGGAATATCTCCAGAGAAGGAGACTCCACAGCCCCCCTGGGCAGCCTGTGCCAGTGCTCCGGTACCCTCCCTGGGAAGAAGTTTCTTCTGATATCGATATGGAACCTCCTCTGTTCCAGCTGGCATCCATTGCCCCTTGTCCCAACACCAGATGACCTTAAGAAGAACCTGGCTCCATCCTCCTGACACCCACCCCTCTACTCAAAGCAGTGCAGCTCATTAACGAAGCATTGCAAAATTTGCATTAGTCGTTGCATTTTTATTTGTCCCCTTGTTAGTCAACAGAGCAGAGCCTCTGGTTGCATATTTTAAAGGAAGCTCCAAAGGATGCCAGGGTTTCATTTCCTACAGGACAAAGAGTTCCTTTTAGCAACCTTTGATAAAAATTTTCTAGCTTTGTAATCTTTAGGAAGATTACAGCTCTCAATCAGAGTATTCCATTAATGTAAAAGGAACAGATAGGAAGAAGCCACTAAAGGAGTTAAAATGGTAGCATAAGGCTGAATAGGAAGTCATTTTTACTGCCTTTAAATTATTACTCATAAAAACTATTAGCAAAGGAATGTGTGCACAACAAATCCACGGAGGTTAGAATTACTGAGGACAAGGAAATGCGAGAACAAACACTAGCATCTAAAAACCATTTTGAAGGAGTAAATGAAATGAGTAAATGAAAACATTTTGACTGAGTAAATACGGTGTTTCATGCCTTCGTTAATCATAAAGTAAGGAGCTGTCGGGGAGGTAAAAGAGTTACCAACAAACCACTGCTGCCGGCAATCAAGAAGGAATTGGTATTTGTGGCCTGCAGTGAAGGTTGTAAAGAACCTGACTAAAATCCATTTACTTGTCACAGGTATTTATTAACTCATCATTCAGTATGATCAACAACTACCCTTTGTTACTTGGTTTTCTAGTCTCTAGTTCCTGCTCAAGGTAGAAGGGATGGTTCCCACAGCTGATGGAAGCTTCTGGAAGGTTCCAGAGGTTTCTGGAAAGCTGGCTGCTGGGGCTCAGGGAGAGTACCTCTCCCTGCAAGGGATCCTGTCATTCCCCACAGGTCAGAGAACCTGTTTTAGCTCCGAGTCTGACCCTTCCGTGTAGAAGAAGCAAATGGTGGGCATCTGGGCCTCGCTGCCCCTTGAGGCCAGTGATGGTGGAGAATGGATGCAGCCCAGCTGTAGCTGGGTAGGTGCCTAGTGGCCTCATGCTCATTGGGGAGAAGTAGGAAGGACCAGCAGCCTGGCAGCCACCTTGTCCACGATGGCACCCGTGAAGCAGGGGAGGCCTCTGCCAAGTGGATCCAGTCCAAGCAGCAGCACAGGGGCCAGGCGGGCTGCTCTATGCATGATCCAAGGGAGCAAGGTTGGACCCTGCGCCTTGCCCTGGCTCTCCCAAAATTTGTACAACTGAAGCTTTTGGAAGTGTCCCTGAAGTGATGGCCATAGAGCATCTGTTGTGAGCCATGGGTGTTTAAAGCAGCAGAGATGGTCCTGAGGAGAGGGTTACTGCCACGTATGTCCCCACAGGACTTTTCGGGGCTTGTCTGCTAGCAAGTTCATGCTTGTTGGTATTTGTTGACAGCGTAAAACACCCTTCACGTTTTCTTTTTGTTCGTTTAACAATAGTAGTGTTCATTCCACATCCTCCTCTTAACGATAGGAATACATAACCAAAATAATTAATTATAACCCTGTGTTGAGTTTTGCCTTTGTTTCCTTTCAGGCACAGTTAAGCTGTTGGGAAGAAGGGCACGGCTGTGCATTGCAGAAATCATGCTGTTATAGCTCAGCGAAGTCTAGCACAGACAGTCCAATGTCTGTGAACACCTCATGTGCTTTGTGATTTTTCCTCATGATCCATCTCAGATTTGCTCCTGCGCTACCTCTTTAGCTTCATTTAGCTTTTTATGCATTTAACCGAGTATAGAAAGGGATGGGATTTTTAAATTAGAAGAAGAACAGGATGACAAAAGCCCTTCTGGGTTTCCGATACCCGTTAAGCTGTTGGTCAGTGCTTTAATACAGAGCCTGAGCACCCCCTATGGAAGTGAAAATGTGTAGGCAGGATACTTTAGGAAAACAATGTCTGCAGCTCCATGTAGTACTATTCTGTTTCTGGTTTGCAGCTTACACAGGTGTCCCTAAGAAACATAGGAAGTAAGGAAGTTGAACATTTTACCTATTTCTCAGCATTATTTATGTTTTACTTATAGGTTTAGGTTTTCTTGTGCTAACACCTACTGCATTCATGTGTTGGCATCAGAATAAACGCAGATGTCAGTACCAAATGCCTAAAAACTAAAGATCCTGAAAAGGAACAATTTTAGTCTTCGCTAGAGCTCATCCCAAAGTATCACAAAACCATTGAGGCTGGAAAAGACCTCTGAGATTGTCAAGCCCAGCCTATGACTTAACATGGCAGCCTGGGCACCCTCCAGGCTCCCGTTCAGCCAGTTGTCAACCAGTACTCCCAGGTCCCTCTCTGCCAGACTACTCTCCAGCCACTCATCCCCAGTCAGTGAAGCTGTACTACAACACATATTTGTGATACTGTAGGCAGAAATGACATTTTAAAAATACATTTCTTTTTCTGTAGGATTTTTCATCCTTTGGTGTGGCAAATGCCTTGTTATTTCCTGATCCAGCCTCTAAACGTTGCTTTTAATGGGCAACCAGAAACAGATCTTCACATTCATAGTGGATAAAGAAAAATGGGTAAATAATCTCTACAGTATTAGTTTTGTTTAATAAACAGAGTAGATTTGGCTGAGGGCTGTGCAGTTCTTTCAGCATGGTTGGTAATTAGTGGTGGTCTGTTGATAAGATTTTGTAATGAGAATGTTTTATAATGAGGAACAGTGAGCGTGGCTTACTGCGCCGCTTATTGTTGAATGCAATGAATCCTGGGTTTGATCTTTAATGATTAATAACTTTGTGAGGTGTGTGTACATATCTGATGTAACAGTCTTGGGCTCAGACACCTGAACACCAGGGCTTTGTCAAAAAACCCAATTACATTCTGAGTGAAGATTGAATTAACCCATACTCTAGTCTCAAAACCCTTTATGTTCATCATTCTACTCACGTGAAATTACCACTGCTTTTATTCTCATTGGTAAAGTTGTTGGGTTGTGTCCCTCAAGCAGGATTCTCTTGTTTTAGTGTGTTTTCACATTATTTTCTTGATAATCTTTAGTGTGTGCCAGAAAATCATACAGAGAGTACAATGAACCTGGAAAAGTTGCCTTGCAATTCTGTCTACTTGGGACAGTCGCGTAACTTGAATGGATTTTTGAAAGACATAGAGGTCTACACCCAGGAAATTAATTACATGAAATCTAGGGCTTGGAATGAGGAATGTTGATACTGGCATTTGACAAATTACACTAAATTAATTCCCATCAGCAGAACACAAAAGTTCTTAGTATCTCATTCATTTAATGTGAATGTAGCTGGGAAATCTGCTTTAGATGCGTCTGTCCTAGGTTATCTTGTTTAGGATTTCTTTGGTTAAGTTTTGATAAACAAAAGTCCAATGCTCTGGGCTTTCTCTTGTTGACAGTTTTTTACTACAGTGCCAGAAACTTTCCTTGCCACAGGCTTTTCTGGTGGTGCTGACCCAGAGCAACGCTGTCAGTCACTAAAGTTTGATTAATGTCCTTGTATTGCATGAAACTTCTGAAGCAGTGCTTTTTCAATTACACCCATTTTGCATGTAAAAAGTTTAAGCTTGCTGTTTTCTTTCTTCTCTTACAGTGGAAAAACTAAAACGAGCGCGATGTAAATAACACAGTGTTTATAGTTCTTCGACTCTCCTTTCCGTCTCCTAGAAGCGTTTCCAGATGGCTTCCATGTGTATGAGCTTGTGACTCAAATTTTAGACATGTTCCATGAATAGCACTCAAGATTAATTTCTTTAGAAGTGCAGTATTTAACTATTCATTAGTGTTTAGCAACATAGCATTGTCAAAGCGCAGGGTCTTCGGATGCTTTCTGACGTGTTTTGTGCAGGATAGGGAATGGGGAAGACTGTATGGCTCAAAGCAGGATTTGCTTACCTGGTTTATCTTAAAGAAATAATGGTAACTACTAAAACCTTTAGATTGTAAAGGAACATCTGATAAAGATGGGCTACATCTGCATACCAGACACTTGGTACCAAGGGCAATACTGGCACTGTCAAGCATTTTCAGGTTGCAGCAGCCTCCTATCAGGAACATCAGCTGAAGATTTTGGGTAGTATGTGTCTCTAGAGGATGTTTCATTCATTCAAACAGATACACCTATTTTCTGAAAACTGTGTCTGAAAGACATTGCAGCCGAGAGAAAGGAATTTGTGCTTTCTGTATTGTTGCTGGCTTTCCTGTGATACACTGCTGTTCTTCATGTGTGAGGCAGCATCAGTAATCTTTAAAACTCACTGCAAGCTAAGAATGGTTTCTCAGCAGCAGGTGAAGGGTATGACTGTGTTACTAGCAATTAGTTCTGGGTCTTGATTTTAGCAATTAGGTAATTTTACTAGGTAGCTCAGTAGCATCTGAAGTGTGTTTAATAATATAAACTCTTGCTGTGAATTTAATCCTCAAACACAAAATAAAATACCTCAGAAATGCTCTTGAAAAATCAGGACCTTGTTCCCTGCATCTCTGAGGAAGTTTTGCCATCTGACAAAGGGTTTATTCTGTCCAAAGAAGGGTCTCCACACTTTGTTTTAAGAATACTTGCTTCTCGGTATTCCAGAAAGCCAAATCTGACTAAATGTTGGCACAGACCTTCTTTAGGTGCTTTCAAAAACTCCTGGGGATACTTAGATCATTACATAATGCCTGCATACCTCTGCTAATCTGTCCTAAATAACACAGATCCTTGACATTTTCACTGGGCAAACACTGTTAGCACCACTGAGTTCTTCCTTTCCAACTAAATGATTTCACTGTCTTTGGATTCTGCTTTATCTGCTTCAGCAGCAGCAGACCTACAATTACTGCTGTCTTTATTTGTAAGGATGGGGTTTCCTGGGGCCTTAGCAAAGAACTGCCAGTATTTCTGGTCATTACCTTACCGCTGGGAGAGGGAACAGTATCAGGATTATTGAAAACATAAATTACATAGGAAATAAGGTAATGGGTTTACTAATACAGAAGAGGATGAAGATGTATGTTGTGGATGTATACATGTATTTCCTCTGGTGTCCTTGTTTCATTCACATCTTACTGAAGCCTGATGTACACAGCTTAGCCTGACTTTTATCAATTTCTTATTAAATTAAACTTTAATATGAAATTAGGAGTTACAGAAGGCACCTTTTATTTCTTCATTTAAAAGTGTATTTGCCAGACAGGATAACTTCCTGAAATAATGAGCACAGTTACAGCATTCAGTAAAGGTGGTTTCTGTCACCTAAGCAGCCATGACCACTAGAAAATATACTGTAGTTTGTACAGATTCGTGTTGATTCTAACCAAAATCCTTTACATGCTTTTCAGGTTTTTTTTCTTTATTACATTCAGGAGATCTGTGGTGATGTCATACCTTGATTCTTAACAGAAGATATCTTCATCAGAAAATTCAAGTAGCCCTTTATTAGCCCTAGTGTTTATCACTATATGCCCTAGTGTTTATCACTGTATGAATCTCTCAAGAAATGTGTACTTCTTTATTTTGCTAGTCAACCAAAAACAGTGTCAGTTTCTAACACGGTCCTCAGATCCAGAGGAGACTGCAATCTCACAACAGCAACTGTTGGACAGGTCACCAAGCACACCTACGTACTCAGAGCTGTGGTGTCACTCAGTATCTGAGAGATTTGCTGTCATCTTTCCACCAAGTACCACAAGTGAGCAAGAGTATTTCCTGGTTGCTCTGCCATGCAGAGAATGGCTACACAATGTTCCTCTGGGCTGTCTCTACTCCACTGCTGAAATTTTCAGACCTTCAAGGAGTTGGCATGATTTTCACAAGGCTCTTAGAAAAGGCTGAAGGGAGGATTCAGAACTTTATCTCTGAATTCTACAGCAACACTCACACGCGTGCATGTGAACATTCACTGCTTCTCATCACTCTATTTCCCTCACCTTTCAGCACTTTAAACAATTTCAGCGGTGCTGAGGTCTAACAAATCTTCCTCTTTGCTCTGTTGTCAGTTGAGCCAATTAATATTCGGAAGCAAGGGGGCTAGGTGAAGCCCAGACTATTCTGCTTCTTAGCCTTCCTGCATGTTTACATTATTGTGCTGTTGAGACCTTCATATTCTTAGAGGAATACTAAGAAACTGAAATCTGTGTTGTATAAAAGTATTTCAGTGGTACTAAAGAAGGCAATAAACAAGCTGTGGATGTTTTAATAGCACTGAAACAATTCAGCACACCCTTAGGACTGGAGTGACCTCTTTTAATTCCTAAGCCTTCTGCTTGCCCAGTAAAGCTTAAAAGAAGCATCAGAAGAAGGATCACAGCCTTTCTAAATTTAACTATTGGAACCAGCTAATAGAGCATTACATCAGATAAATATTTATTAGATAAAAGATCACTCCTTTGCAGGAAGTGAAACATGAGGGAAAAGCTCCTTGGTGTTCCTTATGAGAGAAAAACAAGTTTTGCTGGACCTCCAAGTTTCTTTCTAAGGGCAGTGCAGTGGTGATTTGTTCTGTGTGCAGAATGGGGAGACTGAAAGGCAATATAAATGAACCATTGACTGTCCACAAAAATCTATGAGCCAGAGGAGCTTAATGCTTTCCTCCATGAAGTATTCTCTAACATTCTTCAAGGAACAAAAGGAGCCTTAGTGCTAGTTCTGTATGACAAAATTGCAGACAATTTTAATCCGGATATTTCCAAGAGTTCAGGATTAAAATAGTGAGTGGTCATCTATTTTGTTCATACAGTGTTCCATTCACCATATAACTCTCATTCTTTTCATAGCGCATTTTTGCTTTAAATGTTACACAAACAGTACTCCTAAGATATTATCAGGATGTTTTTATGGCTAAGCATGCAGTAAATGAAAGAATTTGTTTGCAGGAACCTAAAGAGCACTGTGTTCATTTCATTCAAGAAACGAATCCAAGAAGATCCTTGCCTCTCGTTAAAAATTCACCATGCTTCCGTTGTATTCACACAACATGTTAAACAGCTTGAATTTGAAATGACAGCACGTACCTGAATGTATTTGGGGCCCAGCCACTTCCCTCGCCTGGCAGTAGCGCCCGCCGTAAGTACACGTAAACAACAGCCTGCTGCAGCTTCTGCGTGAACAACAATAAAAAGGGAAACCTGTTTCTCGCTGTTTATGTGTTCTAATGGTATTTTCAAGCAGCACATGACTTTATGCTGGTCATTTTAAATTGGCATTAAGAAATACATCATCACACTTTTCACTTTCAGGGATGTTGTCCCATCCCTCAAACAATGTTAAGATGGCTGATAGGCAGCGTTTTAAGCCAAAACATAGCCTGAAAACGTAGAGACCTAAGTAACCAGAGACTCAGAAGACTTAATTCAATATTTCTTCAGGAAACTTGAAATGGCTGAAGATTCACACAGAATTATTGAGGCTGGAAAAGACCTCTAAGATCATCAAGTCCAGCCTATGACCTAACATCACCACAACCGAGACCATGGCACTAAGTGCCATGCTCCTCAGTACTGAGAATAAATCTTGCAGTGCACATAAATGGAAAGAGTTATTTTTATATTTACGGTAACAAATTCCAATAAGGAAAGGAAAAAGACATAAAACCTTGTAGACTATCGGTAATTTAGGGTCCAGAGACGCATTTCAGAGGCCTTTATTTAAATGTTTGGCTTCCAAAAAATGAAGGCTAGCAGCACTCCTGACATATTGTTCAGAAAAGCTTCACAGATACCCCTTAGCTCCTCGAGTTAGTACAAATATTATTTTAGCTGCTAAAAAATTAGATGTGGCCCATTGGCCAAGAGTTGGAAAGAGTCAGACAACATCAGTTCCAAGATTGCTACAGTGACAGTAGGCGACTGGGAAGCAAGTCTGTGGCCAATCTGATCTGACTGAATTTGGTTCATGCACAGAATGGGCCATCAGCGTGGCACTCAGCACGCAAACGAGCCTTTCAGGAAATAATTGAAGAGTTTGGCTCTTCCTGCTTACAATCTCATCTCCAACTCCTATCTCATGACTCTTGACAAAGCAAGACAAAGTCTGTTGGCGCTTTCTTGTCCCTATCATGAATCGCTGCACACATCTGTGTTCCTAACTACAGCCTGAAACCAGCTAGTTTGGTTGCCAGAAACAACACTGCAGTGGCAGCATGAAGCTGATTTATCCTGTGAGATGTGAGACATGCCAGCACTTCTGCAGCAATGGCTTGTCCCCCTGCTGCAAGGTTGCACAATTCCTTCTGGCCTTGGCTCAGTAATACATAGCTACAAGAGTATTTGCATATAATCTCTTGGCCCAGGTTCCTTTCCAGTCAGGACTTAGCCTCAGGTGGTGCTGCAGAAGTGAGATGCTGCAAGACCTTGAATCACTGAGAACAGGTTTTGTAACAGGGATTGAAACAGCAGAGCAGAAACCTGAGTTGGGATTTGTCTCCCTGGCTACTGCGGTTGAGACTGGACTCGGTTTGCCTTTCTGATCATAATACTAGCAAGAAAAAAGAGGTGGCTGATTGTTTGTACCAATAAATAGTGGTTGTTTTACAAATAATTATTTAACAGTATCTTCTCCTTGCTTCTGGGGGGTTTAGAAGGAAACAGCATCTCTTGTCTTCACTAGGAAAATTCCAGTTGTGAAGGAGACCACTGAAGCGGGGACAAACGGGTAGGTAATCAAAACTTGGCATGGATGCAAATCTAGTTCAGTGGTTTAGCACATTTTTGCCTCTGGTTGGAACACAACTATCAAACAGAGTCATACGCTGTGTGAGGGTGCTGTACTATCACTGTGTGAAACCAACACAGGATTTTTAGGAGCAGGGACATTTCCAGCTTGTAGGGAACCCTTCCTTTGTAGGGTTCCAGCCCTCCACACTTAAAATGACACCCGTAAGAAATGGGGTCAAATGCAGGGGTAATGCTCAGGCTTCCAGACATCCTTCTAGGAGGGCACAATGAGAGTGACAAGGGAGTATGTAGGCACAGATGGGACAGCCCTTCTGGGTGTGCTGGTGATGAGATGGAGGGAGATGGGCTTTTCAGGTCCAAAATTGCAGCTCATCCCAGTCTCCAGGAGCAGCCTCCACCTCTGTTGTTGGGTTGCATTTCCCACATCTACCTTGGCTTTCTCAATACCGATCCAACTCCACACTTGGGGGTGGCAGAGATGCCCCGGGCACCAGGGGTTCACATCCCTTTCCTCACCCTGGATTGCTGAAGCCAAGGGCGGTCCCCCAACTGGTTGCTGCAGGTGACTCAGCCCGGCGCTGTATTAACTGGGCTAATGAATCCCCAGCGATAACCGCATAACCCGACACCATCGCGTCCAATTACACTGGAGCTAGACAGTCACTGCACCCCAACGGCTCCTTTAAGGGACGAGGGCGTGGCCTCAGAGTTCTGACGTCATGGCTCGGGGTGTCACTTCCTCTCACCCCCCCCTACTCCCCTCCGCCTCTCTCTTCCAGATCCTTCTCGAACTCGCGGCGCCCGCAGTCGGCGCAGCCCGGTCGCTGCCGGAAAGTGCCGAAGCGGCTGCCGGTGTCCGGCAGATCCCCCGCCCGGCTGCCTAGCGCGCCTGCGTCAACCCCAGACACCGCCGGTTGGTGGCCGCTGCGCTGCAGTGAGGGCGAGACGGGAGCCCAGGCGGGTGTCAGGCAGGTCCCAGCAGGTCTCAGCTAACCCGAGGCGGGTCTCAGCAGCCTCAGCCGGTGGCCGCTGCCGCTGCATTTACACGCCGGTAGGGAGTGGGAGGCGCCAGGCGCAGCCATGTCGGTGGTCGGCATTGACCTCGGTTTCCTCAACTGCTACATCGGCGTTGCGCGGAGCGGTGGCATCGAGACCATCGCCAACGAGTACAGTGACCGCTGCACTCCGTGAGTACCGGTACTGCCGGCCGCTTCTCCCCGCGGCTGGAGCCGTGAGCCGGCAACCCTCCTCCTCCTTCCCCCGCCGCGGCTTTGGGCTGTTCCGTGTCCTTGAAGCCCCACGCTGCGCTGGCTGTGCTGCTCGGCACCCGGGCGCAATGGCTTTCATTTCTGTCCCTCTAACACTTAGCGAAGGGCTCGGCTAAGAGCTTTTTTTCCCGGCTCCAGCGCGTTTCTGTTAGCAGTGTTGTGATGGAGCGGTGGGGAGCCGGGGCGGAGCCGCGGCAGCCGTTGATTCACCGGGGAAGTGGCGCGATGAGTTTTCTCTCTCGAACCTGTTCCTACTTGCACTGCGCTGCAGCTGCTGCCCGGAGAGCACCGAGCTCTTACCGGGGTGGGGGGGGGAGGGAAGTATGGGGGGTGTAGTGGGCAACGTCCGTGATGATGGGATACGCAGGAGTAGGTGGAGATTTTCCTCTTCTGTTTCTCTTGGCTACGTCTAGGATTTTTTTATAGCTGTATCTGGGGATAATTTTCAAGGAGGGTTCAGGAGTTGGTGTAATCATCATAAGAATTGATGTTTGGGTGGTGCTTCTCATAAAGTAGGGTGTAGAAAGCTGTGGCTGTATGCTGTGAGGCCATAGTCACCCCAGTGTGCCTCCCTTTTGAAACTCAAGAGAAACGTAGGGGTTTTCTTGCTTTCTAAAAGGGTTTTTAAAGTCCAGAGAAGGTTAGCGTTAAATTGTGTTAACAGGAGTACTTGTAAATTTTTTTACTGCTGAGGAAGAGACAGTTCTCACATGAACTCTCAGGGATGCATTCTTTGTCTTTGTGTACATTTTGAGACCTGAGATGCTAAGGCTTTCTAAGGAGCCGCCCCGCAGAATCGTTGCCCATAGAATCCTCATGCAGGTACAGTTTCCTTCTCATTTATGATGAAGAGCACTGCCAGTTCTCAGCTACTCCTGGAGTAGTTCGTTGCAGGCTGGGCTCCACATGGGTTTCCCTGCCTCTGATATTTTTCACGGTAAGGGTTGAGTAACTGTACTGTCAAGACATTTGCACAGTGATTAGGAAAGGAGTTTAAAGCACATCTGGAGTATAGAGATACTTAAAGGCAGTAGTTATCTCACTGACCGTGACAGTTTTTCAAGTGTAAGGAACTTCCATTCTAATGTTACTGTCTCTGAGGCAAACCAGCGAAGTTAATAATTGTAACAGATTGATTACTGTTATGCAAGTTTGTCCTAGTAACTCAACCTTCAAGCAGGATCTAGGCGGTGTGGGCAGATCTGACACCTACGTTATCGAAACTTATATGTTTATCATTCATACCAACACAGCAAATGAACTCTATATATCACAGAAGTGTGTATGTCATTAGATATCTGAAGTTGGTTGACTAGCTATGCCCCAAATATTTGCAACTTAGAAATACAAAGTGTTAAAGTTCATTGTTTGTAGTGTGATATAAAAACACCTAGGCTAGCTCTGGACGAGTATTGCGCTTGCATGTGCAGCGCATTGTTGTTAAGCTGTGTGTTAGATACTGGGTCAGGTCCTAAAGATAGGACAGTGCTGGCTGTCTACAGGACTAATTGTTCTTTCTGGACAACGTTAATGAGCGCTGCTAGTTCCAGTTTTGCAGCTGCTTCAGGTACCTGTGCAATACTGCTGTTAGTACTGCATTGTACACTCAAGTGTGCACACTGGAGTGTTGCAGGTGAAAGCAGTGTAAATTCAGGGGAGACGTGTTATCACAGTGTAACAAAACACACTGAACTCAAATCCAGTGTCCCTGCTGTTAAAACTTTCAAGTGAACCCATGCTATTACTGCCCATCTAAACCCTGCAGTTTATAATCTAAGACATGGTCTTGTTAGTGTTTGCAGAATGTATCTCAGCTTGGAAGCTGTAGCACAAGTGTATTTAGAAAGGAAAACTTCTATTTCTTAAGCCATCCACTTGAGTAGAGCCTATACTTTTTAAGGCCTTTGACCTCAGTCTTTCTTTGGAAGTTAGCTGACAGCTGACTCTCTAACCTGGGAACTCCAGGAAGTCTGTTGTGCACATTTCTGGAGCACCAGGCCAGTTAAGGCAAGTAACCTTTTTAGAAGCTGTGTCTCACCAGTCTGGTTTTGTAGAAAAACAATTGATGGTAGCTTATAATATTTTAGTAATTTGTTTCAGGTCATGTGTAATTAGTGTAATCAGGATCTGTAATGAAAATGATGACATATCTTCATCTTCAGAATGATGCATAGAGAGGATTGAAATGTCCTTTGGTCAAAAGAGTTGCTATCTTTAGAAAAGGCTGTGTGGTATTCAAAAGCTCACTTCAAAGCAAACTGAGGATGGTGGTGAGGTTTAGTTGTCACCCTTCCATCCTCATATACTTCCTAAAGGGCTGCCCTGGATACAGCTGAAGTGTTTGGAGCCAAATAGAGCACGTTTTATTCTTGGACATCTCTGCTTGACAGCCAAGGGAGGCAGAAACCATCTGTCCCTTGGCATGGAATGATTGACTTGAGCTGTGGCAGGAACTCAGGTGGGCTCAGTAGCTTCCAGACTCAGTGCTTCACCCTCTGCATGGGGCTGTGTGCAGATAATGATGGCTGTCAGCAGAGTAAAAATTGGTACACTGAAAAGGTGCATTATAATAGGATGAGCTGTTATTACCCATTAAAGAAATGTCTTGTAAACCATTTACACCTTTCTAAAGGGCTCTTATATCTGACTTCTATTAATTATTACAAGTATAATCGGGGACTGTAGTGCTAAGTGAGGTAAAAAATAGAGGCGTTTGTGAATGCTGAACTACATATTGGAAAATGTAGGGCAGCACATTGTCAGTTTGCAGCAGTTAAATCTGGAGAAGAGTTTGCATGTTCTGTGTGGTGTCACAGCAGAAGTTGCTAGATTAAATTACATACCATGCCCTCATTGTGGGGATGCTGGAGAGGAGGCAGGAAGCAATCTGCTGTAGTGACCTTTACATGTTGATTAAATACAGTGAAACTGTATGAAGTCTGGGTTGTATTTGTAATTTATTCCTGCATGGTTTGAGCCAGATCATCTGCCTTTTGGGAGGAGAGTTCTGTTTCAAGTGTCTGAAGCAAAGATATGACAATACTAACCTGGGGGAAAAAAGGCTTCTGAAGGCAGTGCAGAGGGTGGCTGAGGACTTGGGATGGCCTCTGCTGGGGCCAGAGGTGAGGCTGAGGGATGCTCAGTGCTACCCTGAGAAACAGCAAGTGGCAAGAGGCTGTGGATTCATTACTCCAGAGCTTCCCAACCCTTTGGTGGCTGGGAGCTGTTCCCAGACATGTGCCCTTCTGAGGAAGTCTAGAACTGGGCTGTTCAGCTACTTTGGGCTGAGAGATTTGTGTTTTGTTATTGTCTTAAGATTATTGTTGCTACTGGCATTTGCAGTGTCAGTGCGGTACTGTAAGTCTTCAAGGTTGCTGAGTCAAGAAACTTTAGGGTTTTTTATTGCCACAGGCTTCTCCAGTTACAAGCTGTGACCCAGAAAGTAACTGCTTATTCTTTACCTTCATGATAAGACCTATGAAATACCTAAGCTTTTAAAGAACTCCTTAAATGCAATAATGGAAAAAATTGCAGTTGTTTGCAGTTTCCAAGCTAAGTTATGTCAAGTAAAAGAACTAGAATTGCCTCAAGTTCTGGTTCTTCATGCTGTAATGCATCTGTGTTCTGCTACTGTCATTTTTGTTTGTCTTCTTTGGTATCAGGGAGATAATGGATGATGATTTCTTTTAAAGCTGAATTGTTTTTCCTCTTTTATTCAGGGCATGTATATCTTTAGGATCCAAGACCCGGGCTATTGGGAATGCAGCAAAGAGCCAGGTAAGTGGATAAAAAACCCCCATGCATTACTTATGTCTCCTATTGAACTGTGAGAGCAAAAGTAATGAGTAAATACGGTGTTTTCTTGTGCAAAAGCAAATTTTACACGTTGTACATTTCATAGTAACAGCTATTGCTTTAACAGTATATTCTCTGTATTAAAATGGTAATGCTATTCCTGCCTTGTTTACTACTTCAGAGTAAGAAAGGGTAGAAAACTTGTTTCTTCCCCAGTCAGAGATTTATTTTTGTCTTGGTTGTATGTGATACTGAGAGAATAGAGTCTGCAGTTAAATCTCCATTGGCTCGAAGAGGAATACCTAGGTTTTAGAAAAGCTAGATAGATACTGGTGGTTGTTTATAGCATGAAATCACAGAATTACTGAGGCTGGAGAAAACCTCTGAGATCACCCAGCCCAGCCTATGGCCTAACATCACCACAGCCTAGACCAGGACAGTGCATGCCATGTCCAGTCTTTCCTTAANTACTGAGAGAATAGAGTCTGCAGTTAAATCTCCATTGGCTCGAAGAGGAATACCTAGGTTTTAGAAAAGCTAGATAGATACTGGTGGGTGTTTATAGCATGAAATCACAGAATTACTGAGGCTGGAGAAAACCTCTGAGATCACCCAGCCCAGCCTATGGCCTAACATCACCACAGCCTAGACCAGGACAGTGCATGCCATGTCCAGTCTTTCCTTAAACATGTCCAGGGATGGGGATTCCACCACCGCCCTGCACAGTCCAGTTCAGGGTCTGATCACCCTTTCCTTAGGAAGGGCTTCCTAACATCCAACCTAACCCTGCCCCGGTGCAGTTTCTGGCCCTGCCCTTTTGTCTTATCACTAGTTCACTGGAAGAAGAGTCTGACCCCCACCTGTCTACAAATTCAGGTAGTTACAGCAAAGGACAGTGGATAAATGCGTCTTAGTAATTTACTGTCTTAAACTGTAACTTTGAGTAAATGCTCTGTAAATTAACGTAGAACCTAGGAAGGTCTTGCTTTGAAAGGAAAACATGTTAAAAATAGCCAGTGTGAACCTACACATTGAAAATAGATCAGATGTCAGTTTCTGTCTTTGCATTCATGCATCATACTGGCATACTGAGCACATCCCCATATTGCGGAGCAGGTAACTGTCAGTTTGCCTGGTGACTATGAAGGCAATAAGAGCCCAGCATCATTATTCTGAGCAGTCAGTATATGCGGAGGCTCTGTCACTGGCATTCTGAGAAACCTGAAACTTGTTATCTGCACTAAACCCTGAACATTGCTGTGAGAAGTTCTCGTCAGTCAGTTCTTTTCCCCGCGATGAAGTCTGCTGTTTGGACTAGAAAACGAGACTGCTTTGTCTTGGTGATTATCCTGCAGTAAGTTATTTTGAAGGTTTAAATACTATGTTTGCTTGACATTTGTTTTGGTCCTTTCTTTATTTAAAACTCTGTCCTTGAAGTCATTGAGTGAAACCAACTGATAGGAGAGGTGTAGCAAGGGTTTATGTCCAGGTGGGATCTGAATTAGAGGAGATCTTTAAAGGAAGTGAAACACATTAATTTGTTAAGGCTTCATTTCAGTTTGATATAGGTAACAATTTGCTTCTGCAGACAGCTACTGCAGCAATAGACAATAGGATTTCAGAATACTGTGTAATGTTTCAGAAAGTTTACCTAAAATTATTGTAGAAATTGGATCAGCAAGCTAATGGCTATTACAGAGGGAAACAAATCTGGATTCAAATTTTTGTAATGCCAGTCATAGATTAATATATATATTCTATATAAATATATAGATGCTTTTTTCTTAATTTCATACTTTGCTTTCTTGTAAGTCTGTGTAGCTTGGCCTGGGTCTTGCGTATGTGCTTTGAGCCCAACATAACAAGCTCCTTTTGGGATAGTCTGCTATAATGTGCGTGTAATGAAAAATAAGATATTACTCTGAACTTCCACAGATTGTCACAAATGTAAAAAATACATTACATGGCTTCAAAAAACTGCATGGAAGAGCCTTTGAAGATCCTTACATACAGGCTGAAAGGGCCAAGCTTCCCTATGAACTTCAGAAGATGCCAAATGGCTCGGTAGGAGTAAAGGTGAGTTAGAGCTTTGGTGTAGACTATCTTTAGTGGCATAAGTGAGCACATAGGACCTTTGGTCAACTTGCTACTTCTCACTTTAGAGAGTTTTTTTAAGGAAAGTCTAATACAGTTTTAATTCTTTTGAAAAGATGTTTCATGAGATAACCAGTGCAGTAACCTCTTTTATTTTTCGAGGACACTGCCTTAGGATAGTTCTACTGTGTGTTTTTTATTTCTCCTTGTAATTTACTGCTTGCTTTGAATGTTGAGGAAAATCTAGAGTATTTGTCCTGTGTTACATTTCCTTCTAGGAATAAAGCAGTGCAAACTGGGTATTGCATTGTCTCATGTACAGTGTGTTGTGAAATGTTACTAGGTCTCACCCTGAGAAAGTTCATTCACCTTCACTAAAATCAACTGTGTAATAAATCATGTGTTAACAAGAGATGAAGAACAAGGTGTTCCCTGCAGTAGTACCGCTTCAGATGCTGTACTTGTGAGATGCTGGTGGGGTTTATTCACCAAGTGTTTTAGCTTTCCAGATTGACCTTGAAAAACACATAATTGCACCATGTGATTACTGGTCCCATCAATGATTTCTTCTTGGTAACACAAATCCATATTATCAGTTGATATGGGGAGTTAGTTACTTGTGTCTGATGTGAACTGAAGTCTCAGTGCTCTGAATTACAAAAGGCCTAATTAGAGTTCAGATGATTCAGTGAAGAATTGCAATTCTCTGTTTCAGGTGAGATACCTAGATGAAGAGAGACAGTTTGCAGTTGAACAGATCACAGGAATGTTGTTGGCCAAACTTAAAGAGACGTCAGAAAGTGCTTTGAAGAAACCGGTGGCAGACTGCGTGATTTCAGTAAGTTGTAAAGTGCTTTTTGCAGTTCTTTCTGGAAATAACTTTGTTAGCTGGTGGTAGGAGACACAGGCAGTTGATAGAATTTGTGTGTCCCCAGATGGAGTCTTTAAATGACAATACTTAGGTAATTGTGTGTGGCAAGATGTTTTCAGAAACAACATGCCATATCTTCCTGTCTTCCAAAGAGCCTTCTCAAATTGATTTTGGTTTCATGTACTTGAATGCTGTTGGGTTGAAGTGTAGTTGAGAGTTGTCTGCTCTTCATGGCTCTGAGGGTCATACTGGTAATTTGAGAAGCCAAAACTATCTGCATTTGTTTGAACAGATGTTTTTATTTGTCTGATTTACTTGAGTTGGGTGGGTTTTTTTTAGTTAATGTCTTCCCCCACAGAAGAGAGGAGCGGGGAAGCTCGAAGAGTTGGGGTTGTTTTCTGATATGAATGCTTTTCAGTGTCTTTGGTTACTCCTTCACTTCTGCTCTTTCTCTGGTGAGATGTCTGGGCATGAAGTGTTGGGATTATTCAGTCTCTGTCAGAGATGTGGAAATTGGAAAGCTCTATACTTGAGCTGTTAGAGATCTTTGATCTTTTTTCATTGCTTCCTTATGGTTACACAAAGACACCTCCCACACAAACAAGAATCCCAGGTAATACCCCACAACAGGAGCTATTGAAACACGCTCTGAACATAGTTCTCTGTCTTAACCTTATATGAAGTTGAATGAAGACAGGCCAATTTATGAGCTGGTTTCTGAGCAGGCTCTGTGCACTGGCTCTGGTTGGTGGAACTGAATGTTATGTGGTGCACTGTCACAGAATCACAGAACAATCCTGGTTGCGAAGGACCTCCTAGATCCCCAAGTCCAACCATCCCCACACCAACAAAAAAACTATACACCTGAGAGTTTGAACAATACAACCTAACCCCCTCCAAGCTGCCACTGTAGCAGGGTGTGAAGCACCATGGCTACACGGTTCTTAAATACTTCCGGAGATGGGGACTCCACTGTACCTCTCTGGGAAGGCCCTGCCAGTGCCCAACCACTCTTTCTCCAAAGAGTTTCTTCCTCAGATCCAGTCTAACCCTCCCCTGCCTCAGCTGCAGACTATTGACCCTGCTTCTGTCATCAGTCACCAAGGAGAAGAAGCCAATGTGCACCTCTCTACATCAGTGAGGTTTCCTGTCAGCCTCCTTTTGTCCAAACTAAACCTGCCCAGCTCCCTCAGCCTCTCCTCATATGACTGGTTCTCTAAACCACTCATGGGCTTTGTAGCTCTGCTCTGGATCTGTTCCAGCATCTCAATGTCAGCTGGCACTGCAGTGCAATGGATGCAGGTTAAGTTGTAAGAAAGCTTAGTTCCACCACTGCTGTCATGTTTCTGCTGTAACTTACTTTGGGGTTACATACTGATGTTGATTGTGTTGACTTCATGCTGCACAGATGTTTTCAGAACTAGGAATGATTTTAAGATTAAACCAAGTCACTTGTGTGACTCTGGATGACTCTTTAATTGTCACGTTTTGAAATTCTAGTTAAAATAGGTACTAACATCAGTGACTTAGCTATTCTCCTCAGGCTGCTCTATTAATCTGAAGCTAGCTCATATTTTTTCATTGTGTTGAAACTTGGAGGGTTGCTTAATTATGTGAGACTTGTTTAATTTAAAAATAACCTGTGCAATTTTTTTGGAAACAGGTACCTAGTTTCTTCACTGATGCTGAGAGAAGGTCTGTAATGGCAGCTGCACAGATTGCAGGATTAAACTGTCTGAAGCTCATGAATGAAACTACAGCAGGTAAGGGGCAGCGGTCCTGCTTTAGGTTGCTTTGTGGTAGTTTGGATTTCTCTTGGTCACTGAAACACACAAGCCAGGAGCAAATCTTAGAGTAAATAAAAGATAAGGCAGAAAGTAAAGGAAGGGTTTAAAAGACAGAACTGTGGCCAAGTGCCCCCCTGCCTGGTGTCTTCCTTCTGCCCCCACTTTTTCTCTCCCAGTATGTATGTTGCTCTAACTAACCACTAAAATGCTATGAAGATACTCATCTTCTAAAAGATACAAAGAGGGGAGGAAAGGAGAGGTGGTTGTTTTTCACTGAGTCAGGTTGCATCTGTCTTGTAAGACCAGAAGAAGCTAAGATGCGAGTTCAGAAACACCCTTCTGAATTGTAGAAATTCTGTGTGAATAGATGATAAGGGAGATCTGGCCATTGCATGTCATACATAAGCAGTCTGCTTTACACACAGAATGTCCTGGGTGTGAGTCTCAGTGGAACCACCTGGTCAAATACCTCACTACAACAGCAGCAGTTCTTTCAAAGTTATGGGGTTTGGGTTGCTTTTTGTACCTATTCAGGCTATAGAATGTGATGATGGCATACACTCCTGTTACATAATAAGAAGCTTGGGAAAAGCTTTCCAGGCTTGGGAACTGAAAACACAGGAGCTATTTCAGTGGGGTGGTGCCTAGCACTTGAGAGACATAGTGAGAGCTTTAGGTTGTGAACTTGAACTCGGTGGCACTTGAAAATAGTTGTTCTGTCTGAAATAAGCATCTTTATTTGCCTTCCCACTGTGCCATCGAACTACAGCTGCTGTATCGGGAAGGCCTGAAGCAGCTGGAGAATATCTGAATGATGCAGCTGGGGTGTGCACCTGACCTAAATTCCCAGTTGTTGTATTGAATACCAGTGTAGTGTGGTCAGATGTAACCTGCAGCTCTCTGCAGTTTGATGGTAAATATTTCACATAGGTGTGTATTGGGGTCTGCTAGCTTTCTTTACAGCTTACTGGAAGATGTGTGTATTGGAGTAAAAATAAATCTGCAAGTATTAGAAAAATACTGATGATAAGAAGCTAATAGCTGCTTGAAGTGAGGCGCATTTAATGGAAACATAAATGTGTTGTGCAAAGATTTTCTTCAATTTCAGTTACTTCACGTGTACTTTTAAAAGCCTTTTTATGGAGCTTTTTCTGAAAGCACGCTTGCTGGAACATACTTAGGAAGAACTGGAACTGAATGACTTCTCAGAATGCTCAGATGAAATGAGTGTTGGTGCTAAAATCTTACATTTCTAAAAGCTAGTCCAAGTATACTTGGATTTTACAAAGTTGAGCTGAAAAGCTTAGTAGATAGATTACTAGTAAAGCTGTAAATGCAACAAATCAAAATAAACATGGTAACTTAAAATGGTCTAAAACTTTTGACCCTTGTGTTATATTTCACAGCATCATTAAGGCTGGAAGAGACCTCTCAGATCATTCAGCCCAGCCCATGGCCTGATAAACTAGACCAGGACACTAAGGGTCATATCTAGTCTGTCCTTAAACAGCTCAAGGGATGAGGACTCAACCACATCCCCGGGCAGTCCATTCCAATGTTTACCATCCTTTCTGTGAGGAAGGGCTTTCTAATGTCCTAACCCCTCCCCCTGGTGCAGGTTTAGGCCTTGCCTACTCTTCCTACCACTAGTTGCCTGGGAGAGGGACCTGACCCCCACCTGTCTGTAACTTCTCTTGAGGTGGTTACAGTGTGTGATAAGGTCCTCCCTGAGCAATGGAGGTGTTTAGGAAGGGTGAACCCCTGTGGTGGCTTGTTTTGCTACTGCTTTGCATGCATGCATTACAGCTGTGTAAAGCTTTCCCCAAACTTCACGCTTGTTGTTTTCCAGTTGCACTGGCCTATGGAATATACAAGCAAGATCTGCCAGCCTTGGAGGAGAAGCCAAGAAATGTGGTCTTTGTAGATATGGGGCATTCTGCATATCAGGTGTCGATATGTGCTTTTAACAAGGGAAAACTGAAGGTAATCTAAGTCATACAGTAAAATGCCATATTTCTCAAGTATTTAATTGAAAATCCTCAAGTACTGTTCTGTGGAAAGTTTTTCTAAGAATGAATTGAATGTCTATAGCAAGTATTTCTGATATGCTGAACACAGAAGTTTTCTGTTACTGACTTAATTTCACACTTCAGTTATTTATAAAGTGCAGAAATATCCTAAAATGCCTTCTGGGAAGTGCTTGATGATTAAGCATGTGGTACAGTTTTTGTGCCAGGCTATCACTAAAATATTTGTGTGTTCTTATGGTCTCATTCCCTTTGGAGTTGTGCAGCTGACTTTCTCATGGGGAAATGGTTGAACTCCCTCAATGGCTCTATATATATTTCATTTTTGTGTTATCCATGGCGGTTCAAAATTCAGTCCAATAGGATATGGTGTAAAACTGAATGCATTTCACTTTCTGGTTTGGAGATTTTTGTCTGTGAGCCCCTTTTGGGTGAAAGGTTTTGTAAACTTCTCTTTGGTACCAAAACACAGCCACCTGAACTCACGGGGAAGATGATGGCAAGTTTCCCTGAGTATATGACACACAACTAGTAATAAGTGTGACAACAGCTATGCTAATCTGCTGTTTCTCCTGGTGAGCTAGTACATGGTTTAGGAACTGCAGTGTGGTAGGAAATAGCACAGTGGGTGTGACAGTATGTTATGTGGAGAGGACAGGAACTAAATAATTGAGGACTGATTTTTAAGTTGTTCTATCTGGTAACTGTGTGGAAAATGGTGAGAGGAAAAAACGTGGTTTTAGTGGTGTTAACTTGAAAAAACAGTGTCTTATGAAAGCTTTCCCCTTTATCCTTTTACTTCTGCCGCAGGTCTTGGCTACTACCTTTGACCCTTTCCTAGGGGGTAGGAATTTTGATGAGGCTTTGGTAGACTACTTCTCTGAAGAATTTAGAACAAAATACAAACTGAATGTAAAAGAGAATCCACGAGCACTGCTGCGATTGTATCAGGAATGTGAAAAACTGAAGAAGCTTATGAGTGCAAATGCTTCTGACCTTCCACTCAATATTGAGTGCTTCATGAACGACCTTGATGTCTCCAGTAAGATGAACAGGTACTGTGCAGTAATTGCACTGAAGTGCAGTGAAGGGTGATGTCTAAGCTGTGGTGTAATGTGAAACACTTTGTTCCTGCAGAGCCCAGTTTGAGCAAATGTGTGCTGCCCTTCTGTCCAGAGTGGAGCCGCCTCTGAGAGCAGCCATGGATCAAGCTAGTAAGTAGGAATAATTTAGGTATTACTTTTGGTTCAAGAAAATAGTAATCCAGTTACCCTAGGTATCTTTAAGGATTATCTTTTTAATGTGTTTTTGTGTATATCAGGGTTGCAAAGCTGATTACTGAAAAATTAAATAAAAGTTCCATTCATATGATTGTCCACATATGCATGATCCCATGCTGGCCTCTGTAGTGCAAACACCGCTCTGCAGCCTCATTCACCCTGTGTAGTGGAAAAGGTTGGTGCTCTCAGATTATTTCTGTCAAAAAGACAGAACAACCAAAGCTAAACTGTGCTGGGGAAAGCTGTTGGTTTTTCCTGCAGCTGTGTGGCCAACCTGTTCCATATGTGGTACATACATACCCTACTGACCTGAGAAGGTGGCTGTAATACGAAGTAAATTAGTTGAAGCATGTGAAAATAACTTCTAACGTTTTATTCTTGCTTAATGTAGTGTGTAAGAACTAGATTTCACAGGAAAGTGTTTTACCCCTGATAGCCTTTCACAGGAGAAGGGTTTTTCCCTAATCATCTTGCAGTTGAGTGCAAAGGAGATGATGGAAAACTGGAATGTAATGAGGAAAGGCTTTCAAGACCTGGTTATGTTCAGCCTGGAGAAGACTGAATACTTATCAATATCTAAAGAGCAGGTGTCAGGAGGATTCCAGTCTAGGTTGTGCCTGGCAATGGGCACAAACTATAACACAAAGTTCCACCTAAACATTAGGAAAAGCTTCCTTACTGTTGAGGGTGACAGAGCCCTGGAATGGGCTGCCCAGAGAAGTGGTGGAGTCTCTTTGGATTCTTTGAAAAGCCACCGGTGCAACCTGTTTGGGGTAAACTTGCTTGGGCAGCAGTCTCGCCATTCTGAGACACTCATTCCACCATTTTCAACTCCTTATCTTGTGACTAGGCTAGGTAGATCATAGAGGAGCTAGATAGCTCATAGAGGAAGCAAGAACATGAATAACAGCTGAGCAGACCTGCTCAGGGACTCATACTTGAGATCCTTGAATTCAGAATTAAACAGTTGCCCTGCAAGCACAGTCTTAGTATTTATAGTTTCACTTAAGAGTTTGACTTTTCTTTTTTTGGCAACAAAATTAAACATATATTTGGGTTTCTCTTGGCTCTTCTTTAGGAGGAGTAAGGTACTGTCCATTACTACAGGGCTGTCGAAGAAAACATCTTTCACACTCACAAGGTTTTTACTGAGAAAGGGAATGCACATGGACACTTTTAAACAACAGCTGTCCTCACCCTTGCTTGGTTTCTGTGTGCTCCAGGATTATGCAACTTAAACTTCGTAGCCCTCAGGAGGGACAGAGAATCTGAGTAGGATGCATCATGACAAATCTGGTTCTGAAGATCCCGTTGGCAGCTGTTGGACATGCTCAGTGCTTGTAGCAGTGTTCGGATAGTAAAAGAACTTTATCTTGGTTGTGCAAAGACAGCTTTTTGATACTTTGATAACACCGTGCCCTCTCTTTCCTAGAACTTCAACGTGAGGATATCTACAGTATAGAAATAGTAGGTGGGGCTACTAGAATTCCAGCAGTGAAGGAACAGATCTCTAACTTCTTCTGTAAAGAGATAAGCACCACACTAAATGCTGATGAAGCTGTTGCAAGAGGCTGTGCCTTGCAGGTATAGTTACTGAAACTGAAGTATTACTGCTTGAATGTCATCAGCTAATGAAATGCTAATGAAATAGAATGAAGCAAAAGGTGCTGTAGCTGAAACAAGATGTAGGGTCTTGTTCTTTGTAATGACTATGTTATAAATGATGGTATTACATTTGTGAATTTGCTGATGGGTCCTGTTGGAAGGATGGTACCTTTTAGTGGCCATCTCCAGCATCCGTTACTGTTAGTTTAGTTAAGTCTTTCAGCTTAGCCAACTTTCCATTAAGCATAGGAAGTTCTGTTAGCAGTTGTGATTTAGCAGGATTTCTGTTTGATGTATATAAATGGTAGCCTTTTTGCTCTTGGTTATGAATGATTGTTGCTGTATTTATTGGACTACATGGATATAATAAAATTTTGGTCTTTGTTTTCTAGTGTGCAATTCTTTCCCCAGCTTTTAAAGTGCGTGAATTTTCCATCACTGATGTTGTTCCTTATTCTGTAACGTTAAGATGGAAATCATCTTACGAAGAAGGAACGGGGTAAGTTGGATAGTGCCTACAAAAAGTCTGTGTGTGAAGAAAAATGTTGAACTACAGGAAAGATGAGGCTTCAGCCTCTGAAGCTGTCATCCATTCCAAGTATTAACTGGATTGTTGTACTTCTAGCTTGCTGATCACTGCTTAGTACTTGGGAAGATACTGATATTTTAAAATGTTTAAGTTGCTTGATGGTTGTGTTTTTATAGACGTATAGCATATTATGCTTAGTCCAGCTTTATGACCTGCAGGCCTTCAACCTGCAACTCTGGTCATAAACTGTCTTCATCTAATTTAGTTAGCTCCTTGGTTAGCCTGGCTGCTGATTCACAGATTGCTAGAATGGTTCAGGTTGGAAGGGACTTTCAGGAACTTCCAGTTCCATCTCCCCTGTCCTGAGCAGGGACACCCCCCACTAGACCAGGTTGTTCAGAGCCCTTGAATTTGATCATCCATTATTTTATGTCTAGTGCTTCAACCTCACTTAATACTCTACTGTTTTAGGGAGTGTGAAGTCTTCACTAAGAACCATGCTGCTCCATTCTCAAAAGTTATTACCTTTCACAAGAAAGAGCCTTTTGACCTGGAAGCTTATTACACCCATCCGCATGAAGTGCCTTATCCTGACTCCAGAATAGGTAAGGCCATATCAACAAAAACCCCAATCTCGGCTCCTTTACATAGTGGGGAAAGTGGCTTTACATTTTTCATCTTACTTCCATATTGGGTAGATGATAAAAGCCTGGGTTCTTCAGAAACCCTTAGCCCAGCATGCTTAGTTTAGATGCAGAGATCAAACAGTATTGACATCGTATGGCAGCTCTGAAAAAAAACCCATAACTGCACTGTTCTCTCAATGTTTAAAAAATGTAGGTATGACGAGCTTAATGTTCAAGCTCTGTAAGTGGATAAAAAGTTCATAAAAAGTATGATGGTAGCTAATACTGGCTTAGATGCAGATATTAGGAAAATCCTTCAAGTCTTAAATTCACAATTTCATTTACCAATTAATGAATTGGATATCAACTTGGTGCTGTCTGTTTAGCTGTCCACACAAGGAGTCCATTCTCTCTAGGAAACAATATTCTCCTTTATGTGCTATCAGTTAGCTGATAACAGCTAGTAAACAAAGCTTAAGTTTAAGCCACTGTGTAATCAATAACAAATAGGGGGTTTCTGTGATTAGTTCACTATTTTTTGGAACAATGAAAACCACATTTGTTTTCTCAAGGGCGTTTCACTATTCAGAACGTTGGCCCCCAGCACGATGGCGACAATTCCAAAGTGAAAGTTAAAGTGCGTGTCAACATTCATGGCCTTTTCAGCGTGGCTAATGCTTCTATCATAGAGAAGCAGAATGTCGAGGGGGATCACAATGATACACCTATGGACACTGAATCATCAAGTAAGAACCAAGGCAGAGATGATGAGCTGGTATGTAAACTTGGAAATACATACACTCCCTGTAATTCAGAGCGGAGAGCCAGTAATCACAGATTAAATCATACTCTAGCTTTTGGTAATCACTACTTTTCAATCTTTAAATTACTACAGTTATGTAACACGTTTGCTCATGTTTATTATTCAGGTACTGGTGATGTGACACTAAGAATGCAAAAACAGAATTTAAAACCAGATTTAAAAATGAAATAGTAACCTTTTCATTGTTCTTTACCATCTCCCTTCTAGTCTTTACATGCTCTAGTGTTGCTACTAAATGGCAGCGTATTTAGTGAGATCAGTTGGTGAATCCTAAAGGCTTGTTTTTCCTCAAGTAGTACATTTTCATTTTGTCATAGAAAACATCTCAAATGTATGTTTTCTAAACAGTTTTTCACTAAGGGAACTTTTTAATGTACTTAAAAAACTGGCTTGTAAGCCCATAGAGAAAAACGACTGGAAATGTGCAACAGCTTTGTCATTAATGGTAAGAAACTAACACACTTAGGATCTCATTCTTGTGCAAGGAAGGGCACTGCATGCAGACAGAGGTACAGCAGTAGGGATTTGCTAGGGTAGTGAGGCACAGCTGTTCCATGTGACACTATATATAGATGTGAGAACTGGGCACTAGGGAGCACTTCACAGCTGGGAACAGAGTACCAGCAGTGGCCTCAGCAGCCTGCCTTTATTACCTGAGCCCTTGTGTAGCTTGAGATTTTGCTTATGTCCTAGCTCCTATGAGAGGGAGAAGATGGCATAGAGGGAGGAAGAAAAGGATAAAGTGGGAGGCAGGCTGCTGCTTCACACTCCTGTCCTTCAGAGACTGCAGAGTGGGGAGGTGTCACAGACACAGCCTGTCAGGCACACTGTATGTGGCGTATGGTTCCTGAGGAGTAGGGTTGGGTAGAAAGGAAGGGGCAAATCATTTCCTGTCATTATCTTTTAAAATGGATCCATAGCAGCTTTTCCCACTTGAGTTGAATACACTGCAGGCACTGGAGGAAGTGGTAACACAATTAGCATTACATAACTGACATGAGCAGCACCTTTAGTGTTGCACCGCTTTCCAGGAATTTGCACGTATTGGGAATGCCAGACTTGATGCAGTTCCTTGTGGGCAAGTTCTCTGCATCAGATGTTTGTATACACATGAAAACTGGTTGGAGATTGCATAGCTGGTGTAATACGGTACTGTGTGTGGAGGTTACTGTGAGTACGCTTGGTTTGGTACAAGAGTAACCACTTCCATCCTCAGGCTTTCACTTTGCAGTACTTCCATGCATCTAACATATCTTCTGTTTTACAATGGTGCTTGTCAGCAGTTACCTGTTATTGTGGATGATACCCTCGACTCTGAGGAGGAGGTTTGTGGTGTATATGTGTAGTATTTACCCCCTCTAGCCTTTCTGTGTAGGTAAAACAGTTCCTCCTAGTATTTGCCTTTTCTGTGTGAACAGTAAGAACAGTAAAGGAGAATTCTTTTTGTACTCTGAAATGTTTTCAAATTTTGTAATGAAAAATCTGCTGAATACCTAAATCATAACACGTGCACCTGTACTAGTCTGAAATCCTAGAAAACTTCTTGCATTGGGCAGAACCAACAATCAGGTATTTTATGTTCTACGTAGGTTGTGACTGCAGGAATCTGTTCCTCAATGTAAATCTTATAAAGTAATCTTAGACCTTGTGGGCTTTGGTTGCCAGCTTGTCAGTGATGCCCTGGATGTCCAAGTATTTGAGTCATCCTGGAAGCTTTACTGTTACTATGTTTCTTAAAAGTTTTTTGCAGCAATGGCAGAAAATTGTATGAGTTAAACTAAACTAAGTGATCAGCACTGGTAGAGTCTTTCGTTAATTTCAGAATAAGCCATGAGTGAAGTATAAATCAATTTCAGTGAAACTGCCTGAATTCCACGTGTCAGGGAGGGTTGGCAGCTCCAAGAGGCTGCCACAGACAGAAGTTTTAGTGGTCCTGTGAGATATATGCAGGTACCAATTCCAGTGACTAAATTAGTTCTGCTTTGGATTGCAAAGATTAAAATGGCATGAGATCCAAGTTCTGGCTGTTCCATAGAGAATCTGTTGGTATTTCCTGTGGTGGTTGTGTGTTTCTAGAATGTTTTTGCATCCACTTTACGTCTTTGCAAGGTTTAGAGTAATTCCGTAATGGGAACAGATGGCAGTGTGGTAGTTACTTCAAGGGTAACAGACAGAGTAAAACTTCAGCAGAATTTGTGAAAGAGATGAATACAAGTGCTCTATCCAAATGTCTTTTGAAGCCTGGTGAATCAAAAGCTCCTGATCTCGTCCGAATATTATCTGTGATCATCTGTAATTGCAATCAGTTTTAAATTGTACAGCAAGTCTTTGCATTCAGTGATGTAACTCTCTTTCTAGGATAAAATGCAGGTTGATCAAGAGGAAGGTATTCAGAAAAGTCAAGCTGAACAACAGAACCAAGCAGATGAGGAAACTGAAAATGCAGGAGCTGAACCAAAAGTTAGTACTCAGTATTGATAAGGAAACTTATTGTTGCTCCCTTTTTAGATTTTTCGGTTGTTTTTTTTTTTTTGCCCAGTGTTCTCCAAATCATGAATCTCACCAGTAGCAGCACATGGAACTCTTATTTAGATGAGTACAGATGTATGACTGGTTATGATAGGAATCCTACCTTAGCACTCTTACTTTCAACATAGCATGTCATTAAGACTTATAAGTCACTGTTGTTGAACACCATTTCAGTGGTGAAGGTGGAATTAGGGAAGCTTAAGAAACGTGAAGGAACAGTATGTGGTGCCTTTTAGCTTTCAAACCAGTTTTATCAACAGCACTTTGCATTATACTTAAAGATGCTCTACCAGTTTAGTTCAGTACTGTGACAGTGGTGATTCTGGGTAGCAGAGGATGATTTAAGTGCCTCACTTACTTGTGATTAATATGTAGCTGTCTTTACTAGTTTTGTCTCTCTTACAAGCATGAATGTAGTAGTAACATTTCTATTCTTGGAGATTTCTTAATAGTGGAAATCTCTTTATAGGCTGCTTCTGGAGACAAGCAAGAAAATCCAGCCCAGCCAAAGGCTAAAGCAAAAGTCAAGAGTATTGACTTACCTATCCAGGCCAGTCTCTATAGACAACTGGGACAAGATCTTATCAATTGCTATATAGAAAATGAGGTAAGTAGCCTAAAGAGATGACCACTCAAATTAATGTCACTGTAAATAATGATGCAGAAAACATTTGCAACCGTATAGTACTAGATAATTTAGCATTATTTGGAGATTTGCCCGTAATCATAGGGGGATTTGTCTTGGTTGCATTTGTAGTTTTGCTGGGCTGAACTCCCCAGGTGTCAGTTTGACCTATGAGCCTGTCATTACCCAAAGTATCAATTCTGTTCCCATGCAGGAAATGCTGAGGGTTGTCAGTAAAGACTGCCCAGCAGTTAAAGGAATGCTAATTGTTGTTGACTGACCTGATACTGGTCAGGAGTACCATTTGCATGTGTATAGGTGCTTTAAAGAAGCTGTGTCCTTAGTTTTTGCCCTTCAAGCCCTGCCTCAGCAGGGAGGTATTACAGCTAATTGGAAATGTGCCCCTTAGAGAATTCTTTCCAAACTTGCAAGCTGTGATGCCAGTAAAATCTTTACAGACTAAGTTCTCTACTAAAACATGGTCAGTCTGAAGAATAAAATGGCAAGTCATTTTTGTAGGGCAAAATGATTCTTAGTGACTTCCAAAGTACAGTCAGAATGTTATCTTTTACTCCTAGTCCTGGCTGTGCTAGTCATATTGTAATGGTAAACTGATCCGTTTATGTTGAAGCACTAGCCAAAAACTTCCAAATACCAGCTCTTTCCCTGTTCTGGTTCTGTCCTCAATGATGGTAGCTCGCACAAAGTGACAGTAACTGTGAATTAGCAGGCTTTGGTTCTTGGTTGAGTTTCAAAAGTGTAATCATTCTGCTTCTTGCTTGATAGGCTTTTAGTTTTAAATAAGCTTTTCTCTACCCTAGGGAAAGATGATGATGCAAGACAAACTTGAGAAAGAAAGAAATGATGCTAAGAACGCTGTTGAAGAATATGTGTATGACTTCAGAGACAAGCTGTGTGGGGTCTTTGAGAAATTCATAACTGAAGAAGTAAGGCCTGTGTACTATATATTAGAGCTGTTGGGAGGAATTCCATTGTATTTGTTAAGCTTTGAGGGTGGGTTATGCAGACACTGCCAGGGTCTCTTGAATTTGATTTGGAAATTGAAATGGATTAACTTCACAGAAGTGTTCAAACTACACTTCCACCGGGTACTTGGCATGCAACCATGCAGAGTATTGTCTGAGAAGTTTCTCGGAGGCAAGGAAAGATTTCAGGATGCAGTTAAAAAAAAACACCCTTATGGAGGGGGCAGGAAAGCAGGACAAATCACATGATGTGAGTGGGTAGTAATTAAAGCAAGCAGAAATGGAGTGGTGTCTGCCGTTTTATTGCTGAATTTCATCAACTTAGAAACTTGAGTCTTTTCCACTATAAAACTTTTTAACTTGGCATGCTGTTTAAGTTCGGTTAAAGGTGATGAAGGAAGCTGTATGCTGGGCATCTGCAATAGCAGTATTGAAACAAGATTTGTCCTACAATCATTCATAATAACAGCTCTCTAGGTGAAAATGGCTGGTTCAAAAGCAGGTTGTTGAAACAACACATGCCCTGCAGCAGGTGTAAGCTATGGATAAGCTGGTCATCAACCCAGCAACTCTGTATACAGGTTCCCTTCCATTATAAACTCAAGGGTTTGAGGCTGCCTTTCCCATACCAATTTCTAAATGGTATGTTAAGTTACATGGATAGATATTTCTGAGTAATTAAAGATAAAATCTGTGCTTATAGTTAGTAGAATGTAATTAAAAACAGTTTTGACTTTATGTACTTTGATGCCCAGTTTGACTGTTGTTCATCATGCTATTACAGAACCTGAGAAACAGAACTTCCTATGTAGATAACATGCATGAATGTTAAGCAATTCATGTGCTTTCTTAGAAGATCAATCCTGAATCTGTGTAACTTACGTAATCACCTACAAGTCAGATTAGTAGGGCTCTGCTGCCTTGCCTCTCACCATTCTCCAAACTTGTGGCTTACAAGTCTGTTGATTACCATTTTGCTTCATTATCCCTTTTAATGAATGCCTTTAACCCATCTCTTTTTGGAGTAGTGGGTTTATTTGTATGCTGGGTAGAAGTCCCATTTATTATATTCCTCTTTTAACTAGAATGTCCCTGACTTGCTTCATAGGACTCAAACAAGTTGACCTTGATGTTGGAGGACACAGAGAATTGGCTTTATGAAGATGGGGAAGACCAGCCAAAACAAGTATACATGGATAAGCTTCAGGAATTAAGAGTAAGATTGAAAATTAACTTCATAAGACAAAGGTTTGAAGGTGGGGGTATTTATACTAATAAATACAGTGAAGTACAGAGAGCTTTTCTAGTGAGGGGTGTGTGTGTTCATACCTGTGTATGAGTTCTGGGAACCCAGGAACTCTTCTGTATGGATGCTTGGGTTGTATCTGGAAGGAGCTTAGTTACAAAAGAACATCATATCTAGAACTAGAAATACAGTTTGGTTTGTTGTCAGTTCTGCTCCTAATTTGAAAATGGCCCAACTGACACAGACTAACGATAAGAGAACTAATAGCTGTGGGAATTTTCTGTCAGCCTTGTGACAATCTGAAATAGGCTTTTGAGTAGCTCAGCTGCTCTTGCAGGTACTCGGACTGTACTCAAGAATAGATGCTCTTGTGTTCCTGTTTCAGTGGTCTACAGCTACATCATAAAACTGGATTTTTGGTCTAATATCTAATGATAGAGGCTGAAGAGTGCATTAACAGTACCTTCCACTGCATAGTTTGATTGAGTGAGGACAGAAAATGCCAAAACACTTCACATGAAATGATTAAAATCTGCAAAGGGGAATTCTAATGAATGACTAACTACCTTGCTTGTAAAAAAATTGGTCTCTAGCTCCTGGGTTCTACCGGGGCTCTCAAGTTACATTTCCCTTGGGGGAGGGATACTGGTGGAAAACAGCAGTGTAGTTCCTGGCAACTGCCTTCTTGCACGGTTACCAACATTTAAAAGAAAAAGCAGACAGTGGCTAAAACTAGGAAGTTTTCAGATGAACTGCTTGAAAAAGAAACCATCTGTATAACTCTTGTCATGTTAGTGTGCTGAATGCAGTTCCAAATGCTCTTTTTGCTGGAAAGTATGGCAAAATACAGGCTTTATAAGGACAGGCACTGCTTTGTGCTTAAACTTCTGGCATGGGATTATTCAAAGGTGAATATCTTGAATGGGGAAGCAAAGCAGGTCAAGGCAGCCTTCCTTCCAGTGCTGTTTTATTCTTGGTAGATGGGTGTTTTGTTAAAGTGTTCGGTGCTTTCATTTCCAGAAATTTGGACAGCCCATCCAGGAGAGATACATGGAACATGAAGAGAGACCAAAAGTTCTAAATGAACTGGGCAAGAAGATTCAGCTCCTCATGAAAGCAGTAGAAGCTTACAAAAATAAGGTAGAAGTAAATTACATGGAAAATAAATTAGTGTTAGTTGGGCTGTAGATTTTCCTGTGTTTAAGAAGTTGTACAGGATTGCCTGTTCAAGCAACTTTAAAATGGATGATGATGTAACCTCTCTCTCCTCAGGATGAGAAATATGATCACTTAGATCCTGCTGAGATGGAAAAAGTTGAAAAATATATTAATGAGGCTATGAATTGGTTGAACAGCAAAATGAATGCCCAGAACAAACTAAGCTTGACTCAGGATCCAGTTGTCAAAGTGGCAGAAATCATTACAAAATCTAAGGTAAAAATAATCCTTCTGTATGTTACATTGTTAGATTAGTTATATTAAAATCTTGTTAAATTTCTGTTGAATGAGAACATTAATTACACTTGCAGAGATTTTATAAAGCTGAAAAAATACCTGTAGTTTTATTGATGTTGAATCTGGCTCTTGATTTACAGCAGTGCCACTGAATACCCCTTTTAAAATACCCTCAATAATAGCACCAGGCTTGCTAGGAAATGGTTTTAACATTTAGGCTTTTAACAACTTGAAAGCTCTTTAGTTTTAAGTTTCTAAACTTAACAGAATGCGAAGTTGAGTCCTGGAAGATTAAATTCCAGGTCATTAAGAGCCTGAAACACATTTGAGATGTTCTAGTTTAATTACTGTGCCACCAGATGAACTTGCTTTCTTGCTTCTGTCACAACTAGGAATTGGATAGCTTTTGTAACCCCATTATATACAAGCCCAAACCGAAGATAGAACCTCCCAATGACGGGCAGTCGAAGGCTAATGGTGAACACAATGGACCAGTGAACGGACAGAGTGGTACTGAAACAAAACCTGAACCAGCGAAGGACAATTCTCAGCAGACCAAACCACCTGGAGAAATGGAAGTGGACTAAATCTTGCGTTTCTTTTACTTAAAATAGTGCAAGTAACCACAGGGTCCATTCTTTTTGTCTGGTACACCCCTCAGATGTTCAGTTATTCTTAGCCAACCTTCTGTCATTTGTTGCTGAGTAGTTTTGAAAGTGTTTTATATTAATTACACACCTCTGATGTTCATTTCCACTGATGCTGCTTATGTGGAGCTTTAGCCAAATGTAGATTGTATAAGTCAGTTGAAGCTTTCCCAATATATTTTATATCAAACATACAGAATTGATATATAAATGGCAACAATCTACCTTATTTAAAGCTTTTATTGTGGATAAACCTCAGCTCCTTTATTCAGGAAAGGATACTGTATTGCACTACTGATGCTGAAGTGTAGATCTAATTGCATCTTTATTTTGGAAAAAATATTGGAATTGAAGTGGCAAAACTTGTCACTTGAAGCACTGACCTTTTCTAGTTATTGTATTGTTATAATTTAAATATTAAAATAGAGGTTAGTTGGCATTCTAGTCCATCTTGTTGATGTACCATGAGAATTGTACGGTCTCTCTTCATATAAATTGAATAATACAAGCTTAAACATTTTCCAGACTCCTATACCACTACCAGTCTTAGTTACAAGATGCCTCATGGCTCTGCCATGTGCTGAAATTCAGTGAATGATCTCGCTGCACACTGCTGTACATAATGTACTGTGCTTATGATAGATGCTGGTAATTGTAGGAAGAGGTAGAATACACAAGGAATGTTGCAAAGCTTTCCCTTGTAAACATCTTATTGCACATGCTACTGTCTCCACGTTTGTTCTGAATGAAATCTGCATCTTGTTCAGACCTTGTGCTGGGCAGGAGAGACAACAGGAATTGTGCTATGTGATAAGCAGCCTGATTTTCAGGTTGCTTAAGTGCTGTTTGTGGCAAACTTGAAAGGGGGATACTGAGAGCTTATTTAAGCCTTGGTACTCAGCACAAAAACCCTTTAGTCAAGGACCTAAACAAAATAGCCTAGAAACTGGACATTACCCCAAAGATGGAACCTACTTGATGTACTTGTCTAATTTACCCTGGTCGTTTACTTGATCTAAGGAACATGTTGGTTATGTACTACTCAACTGAGTCACTGTTTTCTTTGACACATCTTAGATGTTGTCAGGCTCCTGTGTATGTTCATGCATTCTGGCTGCTTCCATCAGTCAGTCAGTCACTGAGGTACTGTAGCACTTGCTAGCACAGGTCATTTTTCTTTGGACTTGAAACAACTTCTCTACAACGAGAAGAGGAGTGAGCTAACTGCTAGAAGTGGTTTTTTAGATCAGCTTTGAGAGATCAGTGGCTCAACTTTAAGATCTGTTGCTGTGTGACACTTAAAGAGCTTGAACATTCTGTTGCAGAAACAGGTGTAGGTGTTCAGGTGCTCATCAGATATTCCTGCAGTAGTTCTCCTAGACAGACTTGTGCTGTCCTAAACCAGCAAAGGGACGCTCTAGTTTCTGGTTTTGGCAGACATTTCCAGCTGTGCCCTTTGTCTTCCACCACTACAAGGGTAGTAACATGACCCAGGCTACAACTGAATTCTCTCATACCTCCACAGGAAAATGGAGGCATCCTTTTCAGCTCTATAAACTTATATGTTGGAATTCTATTTTCTTGAATGACCAAGTGGTGGAGACACACAGACTTTCCTCTGTTGTTCCTTGGCTACACAAACAGTTGGGTATGGTCTGGCACCCTGCATTTATGTATTTAAAGCCCCCGAACAAAACTAGAGTGACCTTGATGACAGATGCAACTACTCTGCACCTGAGTTCTCAGTTCTGCTGCTGTAGTCACACAACTTTGGCACTCCAGGGTGACTATACTTCAGTGTCAGTTGTCCTTTGTACATGGCTGAGCTAGCTTTGGTCCTGTAGGCTCTAACATGATAAATACTTTAATGGCCTTACCAGAGCAGTGTAATAAGTAGCATTAACTGTGGGCTTCCTAGAACCCGTCTACACAATAATCAGTAGACTTCCCTGGTACCTGGCAGAGCACAAACAACAGAAATCTCTAGTGTAAGCTCTGCAGTAGCTTACAGGCCAGGTGTTAAGAACGTGAAGTCTTCAGTCAGATGCTTAATACTACTTAGAAACGTTTGAAGTAATACTTGTACATAAAGGCTGGAAAAATTCTACAGCGAGCTTAAAAGCAGATAAGGTTAAGACAAACAATTTAGTAAGGTCTTCTTACTAGCACAGATCTGAGGGTTTTTTTGCTGTGCATCTACTTTGTCTCTAGATTCCTGGTGAGGAAGAATGCTGCCTACAGTCTGCGGTAACAGATGTTTGCTGATGTACACATTAAGAATCCCATTTGGAAGGGCAAAATTGTTCTTTCCACATTGAGCTTCATGTTAATGTGATTGTGTTTGTACAAGTTATGTTCAACTGCTTTCTGATACAAGGTGGGAAATTCTACCAGGGCACAGATTTAAGGTTCTCAAGTAATTACATAAGCTATGCACAACTCGAAGATGAGGTTTTGTGTGTCAGACTCAAGTGAATTACCCTGTGGCTATGCTGACAGCCCCAGAAGGAGTATAAAATACCTGAGTTTTGCTAGACAGCTAACAGCAGTACACAGCTGTTCCTTATCCATTTTAGAAGCAGGTATTTGTTGCTGGTGTCTTATTTGACACTATTTCAGAGCAAGGTACATTCCTAATACTTGAGAACGTTCCCTCTACCCCAGAAAGCAGGAAAAGCAGAAAGCAGTGCTATAGTTGTACAGGCAGTAGAGTTCTGGTGGTTTGTATTGTTTAAAAAAAAAAAAGGTGGTGTTAATCACAGTTTACAATTCCATGTAAACGTTCACAAACCAGCATCAGTATTTTACCAGGACCATCTTTTCAGATGCTGGCACGAGCATTGATAGACTTGCTCAAGACATGGCTTTAAAATTAACTTGTTTTATTGAACTCTGTTGCTACTACCTGTTTTACAATTGATTTATGGTTTCCTTCCCATATATTTCATTACAGTAGATTATATGTTGGGGTTTTCCTTGAACATTATTCAGATAAGAACCAGAATTTAGGCCATCCATTTAACTTAAACTTGTATACTCTATTCCTTTCATATGGGTGCTACATGACAAAATAACCCAGTACAGCTGCCTGCCTTGCTTGGTCTGAATTTGAATGGAGAATCCCCTCCCTTCTTCGCCTGTGGCCAAGTCCTCCTTTCTCTGTTTAAATACTATGTTCCCCCGGCATACTGGTAAAGACTTGCAGTGGGATTCTGAATCCTCCAGGTGGTTCTGGTGGAGCACCCAAACATGCTGCCTGTGCTACCACCTGGCTTCCTGGGACTAATGGGCAGAAGGGGTAAAGGGTCCATGTCTCTTAGTCGGATACAGCTGTGATGGAGGGGGGAACTACAATTACCAACGTTTTTTAACCTCTGCCGTAGGTTGATTCCTGTTACCAACTGTTCTGAAATGCTCTATATTTAAGAGTGAGTTTTTGTGCAAGGATTATGTTGAAAGATCATATTTCAGGAAACAGGCAAGGAGCCAGGAGGAGATTTAAGTGAGAATTTTACAGCCTAAACAAACCTTGGAATCTTTATACTTTGCAGTGCTCTGGTATCCACGTCTTTCCATTAACCAGTGCTTTCAAATACGTGAACCCTTTTTTCAAATGCATTTGCTGGTTCAAAGCTACTCCGGGGGAAAGAAGCTCAGTGAAGTACCTATGGATTAGGTCGTCATGAACTTCCTTCTCACACAGGCCTTTGGTTTTGCTTCAGAGCACCCCAACACTTCAATACTCTTGAGTTCTGAACACCTTGAGTTGTGGTTCAGCATAGTGTCCACATACTTAGCTACCACCAGCTAGCTGTGAGTTATCCTTAAAGGAAGATTACTGCTTTGCTCTTAAATTTCTTTTGTTACGCTAAGTTTTCTATCCTTTCAGGCACCAGAAGCTCTTTATCAAAAGAAATAGAAAAAATCCCACTGCTTAACAAAAGGCAGTTAATGCCTTGGAAATTTTCGTTTTAACTCTACAGATATAACAGTTGCAGTATCAATAGAAACTCTAGCTCCAAGAGTGAGAAAATGTGTGGTGGCTGACTCTTGGCTGCATTCATAATTCTCTGTAGTTGAAATCTGAAGATTTCATGCACTTACTACACATGGAATTAACAAGGGAAACAACTAAATGTGACTACTGACACTGCAAGCTACTAAACCCAGAATGTGCTCATGTAACATTACCTGATCCACGTAGTAAACGCTATCTCCCTGATCAGAAGGAACTCCATCAAGCAATGTAAAGCAGGAATCACTGCAGTGCTCTGTGAAGAATAATTTTGAACAAAAAAGCAGTTAAAAGTTGTACCCACTGGTCACTTCTATAAAGTCCTGACATAGTTTAATTAAACTAATTTTAAGAGGGCAGTAGTCCCTAATGTTGCATAGTTGGAAAAGTTCGTTTACATAGTCTGAACATATCTCTGCAGGATGGGGGGAGGGAAGAGAGGGGGGGGTGTTTGAATTTAAAGCAGTGTTGTAAGTATGCAAAATGTTTACTCTGTATGTAAATGGGATTCTTATTAGTGACAGATCATGTGCAAATTGACAATACTTCAATTTATTTTTGAATGGCAACATAGATTGTCAAGGTTGTGTATAATTATAATAAATATATAAACCGCTACTTGAACCATAAATGAACACCCCAGATCTCATTTTTACATCAGTGTTCTTTTTAAGAAGCTTTCTCTGATGTCATTTGTCCAAGAGACCACTAGTAGGAAAGGGGCTGTTTTGGTGGCTCACCCCGTCCTTGCTTAGCCGGTGTGGTTTCTCTCATGCTTCTCTGTCCCAGTCGGACTTTTACTAACAAACCAGCAGATGAAGTACTTGCGAGCATGTGACTGCCCTGCGGTCCAAACAAAGTAACTGCTTTGTTTCTCGGGAACGACTCTGCAATGACATTTGTGCATTTCAGTGAGCACAGACTGCCACATTCAAGTAATTACTCTCTCACTAATCATTTCTTGCTACATACTAGATCAAAGCAGTCTCCTGGCACCTTGAACTGCTAGAAGAAGGTTGGCTTTGGACATTGTGGGTTCTCTGGAACGGATTCTGCAGTGCAGGAGTCCTTGGGCTTCTGGAAGAAACTTCTTTCCTGTTTCAGCTGTGCAATGGAGTCCATCCTTTACCAGTGCTCACTGACTGTACAGGATCTGTGTCACCTACACAAGTGTATCAAAACACAGTACGACATGTTTATACTTCTTTTCCTCAACAGGTTTTAAAAACTTAATAAAGTCTGCATTTCTTCCAAGCTTGGATCTCAACAGGCAGTCTAAAAGTATTAAAAAAAAACAAGTATTGAATATTTATAAATATTATTATTATTACAAATCCCTTCCAACCTAAACTATTATTTCATCGATATCATTGATTCATAGGCAAGTTTTGGAATTTAGGGGTGGGGAAAGGCCCTTCCAATACAAGTGTATATGTATATACACAAACATACAATCATAGAATGGTTGGGGTTGGAAAGGACCTTTTCAGGTCATCTAATTATCCCTCCTGCATCCTCAATTAGTTTGCACACGCTGTTGGAGAAATGCACAAATTACATCTTTATGCTCAGGTGACATTTATGATTTCATGGAAAATGTCAAATGAATTTTCAAAGCCAAAGAGCAGAAACATGCCTGGATGGTGAAGTGTCAATTGAAAAGAAAAAGGAAAAAAAATTCCAGTATTAAGATTTCAGCCAGGCATACAACTATGTAATTGATGTTTGACTGAGGGAGCTTTCCAATCTCATCCTGCATCCTTTATTACGCTCTTCACGTCCACAACATTGACCTTAGCAGATACCACCAGCCAAGGGATTCAGCTTCTTTGCAAATCCAGCCATTTGTCTGGTAATAAAGTGCTAATTACAATTTAAAATTAGCAAAAAGAGCTTCAAAATGAAGCAATTAAGATTTCTGACAGAAAGTACCAGGAAAATACTGAATAGATTTTTATTTAGATTGGTTATTAGCCCCAGGCATCCATATACAACCATTGCTATGCAGAAAAATCTGCCCTCTAGCTTTATCCCTTTACACAGCAGAACATTGCTTATAAGGGGATAAAATGCAATTGCTGACCCTTAGCTATCTTCACTAATTTGAAACACAACTGTGTTGTGATGTTATTTTCACTTCAATGTGATAAATTCTTTCAATTGAAGTGAAAGAGGTTTGTGAAGACCTTATGATCAACTAAACGGTGTCATGGGTTGAAGCTGGACCAGCTTCAACATATGATAGACTATCAGCTCCTCCCTCTGAAAAAGGGAAGAGAAGGGAAGTAAAAACTATAATGATGAGTATGAAATACATACAAAATCAGTACAGAAGCTGACCTCACTGCTGGCAATTTCATCACCACTGATGCAGATGCCAGGGAAGTCCCAGTGGCAGATAGGAACTAGCTGCAGGAGCTGCATTCAGGAATGCCTGGATTGAGATCAAAGGCAGAATGGACAGAGAAATCTCAAGAGATTCTCTGTTATAACAAGAAAGTATTTGTGGAGTCACAAAAAAACCAACCCCCCCACCCCCCTACCAAAAGCTTTTAAAAATGTGTTCATACTACATGGATTTGTAAGGGAGGGGGCATTAGCTATCACTACCAACAGAGATAAGCAGCAGTATAGCCCCAGCTCTGCTGCGCGTTTCCAATCTCGCTATGAATGAGCGTACTTTTCGGCAAGTCTGTACAGATAGAGTTCTGCAGGGAACATGCTCAGCTGCAAAACACTGAGCACTGCTGGGTCTGGAACTCATCTAAAATCCCTATTCTTTACTATTGTATGGTTAAAGAATGGAAATATGGTTTCATTACCCACAGGAGGCATTTGATTCCTATTGCAAAGTTTGATGAACAGGAAAGAAAGGGAAAACACAAATGCACTGTAAATCACAACCAGTAATAATTGCTTTTGCAATTGTGTTTGCTCTACAGCAAGGACACCAAGATGGTTCCACAGTCAATGCATCTATTACCTACTGCTGATATACAGAGGCACCCAAAAGGCTGCAAACCAATAATATAGTCAAGAGCAGGAAGGCAAATCAGTAAGATGTGACATCCAATACAGAACACTAACATGCTGAGAGGCTGACTGAGGAGCACTCACTGAACTTCCAGAAAAGATAGTTTAAAAAAAGCTATTTTTGCAGTGATTCATGTCCTGCTTACGAGTACAGCACAATCTGGTACCGTGTTTCAGACAGCAACGAGCACTGCAGCAGACACAACCAAGGCATCAGCTAAATCGGCAAAACATACCGATGACCGAATTGTTTCCATAACAATATAGGAGTGATGTCAGGCTGGCTCCAGGAGTAAACCAGTGACTAATCTCACACTGGGTATCTAGAGGGACATGACTCGACTGCACCACACGAAATTGCACTTCAGAGTACCACCACTAAAGGCATACGGAAGATAGATGAGGGAGGAAAAAAGCTTAGGGTGGCATAAACATAAAATTCCCCTGAACAGTATCACTGGACTACCAAATGCAGCTTTGTGGTCCAACACAACAACAATAGAATATCACCTGCCTTTGACATCATTTCTGTAAGTGACACGATATTCCTGTAATGTAGGCTTCAGGACATTGCTACCGGGACAGTAACTCGGTAGGAGGGTTCAAAGTTTAATTCCATAAAGATGTGTTAGTCCTTGAAACTTCAAGCCTTGTGACATAGCGGGGATTTTACTTAAACCAGAATCTGTTTAGTAAGTGGCATTTCAGAAACATTCTTTGCACAAGCTCTTTTTTCTTTCACTTACATTACAAGTAACTCCCCTCCACCCACACTTCTCAGCTAAGGATGAAACCTGTTGTCAGTTGTACAGATGAGTAAACTGAATCACACGGCTGACAAGTTTGTCTTGTTTCTTAAAGACACCAATTTAAATCAAAAGTGCCTTCTCTGAAATACAGGGATTTTCACTGGCACAGAAATAGGGAAAGTGACAAAAAAAATGTGTCAGTTACAGGATAAAGAAGTTCTCAGTTCTTCTGTCTGAAGCAGACATTCCCTCTGGAGAGCTCACCCTAAGACAAACAAATGAGAATCACAGCCTTTTCCTGTGAAAGGCAAAGCTTAAAAAATTACACAGGTCTCAAAATACTTGTTAAATTCCCAGGCTCTCAAACATCCTGACATCCAAGTTCACACAGCCCCTCTGAGCATGCTTAAGAGAGAAATGTCATTATCCTGAGCAGCCACATCTGAAGTGGAGAAAGCTTAAGAAAAAAAAAACAACTTGGGCTACAGAAAGGGAAAACAAGAGACTGTACTGCATTGCAGCAACGCTATTGTTTGTCAAGCCTCAAGCAATAGAGTATTGTGGGCATAAACATGCCATGGAAAGTTCAAGGAAAACCAGTCTGGTCTCTTAATGGTAGGAAAGAATATCAGGGAGGAGAGCTAAGAGCTCCGCAATTAAAGGTAAGCCTAGGCTTTTGTTTAGGAAAGGAGTTTCCAGGCTAAGTCTACATACTTCTTCATGTACTGCCAAACTTCAGCAGCATTGTAAAGACACCAGACCTAGTTTAAAATGTGTTGGTTCAAGTACTGCTGTGGCCACATCAGTACCAAGTGACTAATCCTCAAGTGTACTGACTAATCCTCAAACACAGGCCCAACCCACTAAAAACTAGGCACACACTGCTGTGAGACAAGTAAAGCCATTACCTTGAAGTATTCCTGTGACTGGAATACATGGGAAAATACCAAACCAACAACTTGTTAAAAACCTTACTGGTGAAAAAATCTTTTCCCTCCTATTCACTATAGAGCTGGACATGTCATAGAACACACAACTACAGATTTATTGAAAATGTTAACCCCCAGTCAAGGAATCAAACTGAACCTTTGTACAATGCAATAGAACAGTTTCAGTGGAACTACGGCTGCTTGTGCTTAGAGCTGAAAATGGCTTCTGCCCTTGGAAAGCACTGCCCAGCATTTGCATCAGATTTGCTGCATGGTTTAGCCTGGCACTTCAAATATATTATCAGTCAAGACAGTGGAAAGTAACACGTTCATTTAGTTGGTGATTAGTTCTATTGCTAAAACTGACAGAAACTTTACTCTCACTTTTTTCTAAGCCCCACTTACTGCAGAGGCAGCTGAGAATGTTCTAGCTGGGCATGCCTCTGCATGTCACAGGTTGCTTCAGTTCCCTGCAAGAGCAATGGTCACTTCAGATCCTTTATTTGCCCAGAACACTTCTATGTCTACGTGACAGAAGATAATAGTTTATGACTCAGTGGACGATCATAACTCTTCCTAGTACAAATAAATACACCTAATAATACTGTGCTGCATATGACAGGCACGTATGTTTCCTACAGTTTGGTGAGCTTTTCTGCCAGCAAGAAGCATAAAGATGGGTAAATCCATTCATGCTCTTTTGACAGGAAAGCAAAATGAAGGGCATTCTACAAAGGCAGACTAACTCTCATTTTACCCATGGTGTCAGTATCTGCAGTATTTGACTGTAAAGACTGCTCAGATACGAATGCTGCATTTATTATCAAAAGCATCACTTTCAATGAGCCTGTCTTCCTGCACAGAGGCATGAAAGTGCAGTTTCAAAATGCAACGGGTTTATGCTTAGTAGTCTTTTTGCATTCTATGAAACAGATGCAAACTTGATCTGCTTACAGTAAGACCAGTATACAGGTAAGTGCCAAGAGCTGAACTCTGAAAACACAAATGAGGACAAATGCTAATTAGAAAAAGGAATAAAATTTGACATAAGACTCTAGTTACTCTCATGGCTGTTGCATCATTCTGTATGGTTTGGAAACATAATTAACAATGGAATTATGCCTTGGGGAACAGTCTGTGTTTGCAAATAAAACTTGCTGTCAACTCTGGCAGCTACACCCACTGCTGGCAATTGAATATTCAATAAGGAAGACCAAAGAAACCTCTAGTAAACATCTAAATAAACCAATATGTAGGTAGTGTATCTGGAGGGGGGAAAGGATGGTAGCATTGGGTAAGGACAAAAACAGAAGATTAGTGAATCCTCAGACACCAAACCACACTGAGCACATGCTTCAGTCAATACGTGGAGCTGCACCTCCAGCATACCAAGTCATGGCACTTTGCAGAGAAGGTAAAGAACCAGGAGACTAAAAAGTTTACAGAGCTGAAGATAAATAGCTAAAAATCACACCTGCATATGTTAGTGTCACCTTGGATACTGGAATTCTCCAAGATAGAAAAAGAAAGATACTGTAGAGTGAAGCTTTTACATGAATAAAATGCCTTTGCAATGAATTGATGCTGCATAATTTCTCTCAAGGCATTCTGGCATGGTGAACTAAGCAGAGAGAGTATCAGAGGTGGAATACCCCTTGTGTAAGCCAGAAACCCAGAATGTTTTGTTTTATTTCCCTACATGATCTTCTGAGTCACAGGAGAACACTGATTTTTTTGACAGTTTATAACTCGGAAAACAAGCTAATTTAGCAAATGGTGAAGGTATGGATAAGAACCAGAAGTAATAGGTCATATGCTCCTAACTGAGCAGTCAGAGCCAAAAGCTTTAATGAGATTTGTCCCAAAGTGTAGTATAATCATCACAGGGAGAAGCTTGGTTCTCACAAATTCTGCCATGTTGCCTTCTAAGAGAAAGCACGCACATGGTATGTACTCTTTATGTTCAGCTGCAGAATGTACTTACTGCAGTCATTACACTACCATGTTTAACATAAGAAGCATGATGTGAAGACTGCTGATCGCTGTAAACAGCCAATATGGTTCCAAAAGGAATGATCAAGTTGTTGAAATGCCAGACTGAAACAAACCCCTGGTAATGAATTATTACTGACAGAAACCCTGCTTTTCTCCACTCAATTTTTCATCAGACAGATGATTCCAAGTAACAAGATTTCTCATCTCTGAAAGCAAAGCTCAGTTCTCTTACTGAAAGATTAGCTCTGAAAGCATTTCTGTGAGTGGGCAGTGAAACAAAGAAAATTTTCATTTAATAAAACTCAATATTCTTTGTAGAAACACATATTTAGTGAAAAAGAAAGCGTGAGAGGAAGACAAGCCTCCATAACCACATACTTTGCCTTGAATAAAAGAAATGAATAAAAAATCAACAACAAAAGGCATTGCAATCATAAGCTGCATTTGATTCAGTTTATATTTCCTGTAAATCAGTCCTTCCCTGAGGAATTTTTCCAGAAGAATATGGAAAAAACCTTCCTGTGTGATGTCACAGAGACAGTAGCTGGAAGGGGCTCTTCCTTCACAAGGCAGTCATGACAAACAGCAAAGCAAAACATGTTTTCAGTCCTGGAAAAGCACAACTGAAGTTTTGTGAGCGTATAATTACAACCAGGAATTTTTAAAATAACTTGTTTGGGCTTTTTTTGGATAGTTGTTAGACTTCTTTTCCAGCACAGAAGCCTTGCAGAATTGCATTTCTCACGTTGCTAACATACACACACACTTGTAGGACAATCCCTGGTGCTCAGATAGCTTTGCTTGCCCTTCTCTGCTTCAACAGCTCATGGTGCTGCTGAAACGCGCTCCCTGCACAAACATGCTGCCAGTGAGCTCACTCCCTGGTAGGTCACAATCTCTTGTGCGTATGCCTGTGCAGCCAGGGGATAATTTATTCTAATATTTAGAATATAAAGTTAACACATCAAAGCAGATCTGGACAGGGATCCTTTCAACACCTTCCTGTGCCACACCTTAATTGTCTTAACAGAGGGAATAATGCTTTATGTGGATTATTTCCTTTCCATCTTCCTCTTGCCCAAGCCAAACGTGTAATTTCTAGCATTCTTGCATATTGAAGCAGTCATAGGTGAGAGAAGTTATGCAAACTCAAGAAAAATAAAGCTTAAGCAACAAAGAACACATCAAACTCTGCCTTACTGCCTACATGAGCTTTTTCAAAAGTTCTTCAGGGGAAGAGAGAGGATATGATTCAGTCATTCTCCAAATCATTTGCACCTTCTTGGCTAAGGCAGTAACACTTAGTAGAATATTGTTGATAGCTAGCAGATCTCACTACTCGCAAGGCGCCAGCCTGACCATCTCTGTGTTACACCCTAAAAGCTACAGACTTCTGAAATAATTATATTCTGTAACACTTGGCATTAAATAATTAAACACAGTAATAAAAACAGTTTCAACACAGTAGAACTAACTACTGTGCAGTGCAACATTTCTAAAAAGATCTCCTACAGTTTCTAATTGCTCAACAGATACGCACTTCTTACTCTGGCAACTAAGAGGTCATGAAACAAAATCAACCTGAATATATCCATACAATCCAGATTTCAAATAAAAATGACAAATTACAAGCAGCGTGTTTGTCTTGCTGGGAAATACCTGTCCAGAGGACTCTATGGTTTTCATTTATTATTAAAATTAAACTGAGCATCTGTTTTGGTTCTAGATTTAAAGCAGAGCAAAATAAAGAAGATAGATAAGCACTTTTCTGAAGCAATGAAATAGAGGGGTGAAAAACATAATTAGAGGTTATTATCCAAATGACCTCTGCATTGGTTCAAAGAAATTATTGACATTATTCAAGCTGCTGAAACTTAGGCAAGCCTCAGATAACTGCTAAAAAATCCATATTGTAATGATATTTTTAAAGGGGTAATGGAAAGACCGGAGATATAGATGGATCCATCTGACTTCAGTGCAGATCAAAGCAGAAGACATGAAAGAATTAAAGGGATCAGCACCACACAGACTGTTAGGGATTAGAAGGGACCTTGAAAGATTGTCCAGTCCAATCTCCCTGCCAGAGCAGGATCACCTAAACCAAATCACACAGGAACAGTCCAGGCAGGTTTTAAGTGCCTTCAGATAAGGGGACTCCACAACCCCCCTAGGCAGCCATGTCACACCTCACAGAAATGGATGGTGCCAAGCTGCATGTTTGCATTTTGATTCAGTCCTATTACAAATGAAATAGCATATCATATCCACAGGTTTCTAAAAAGCACTGGACACAGTACCACTGACATCTTTGGTAAAACAGGATTACAGCAGTGATTTGTATTTTAGCAGATAAGAAACAAAGTGAAATGACTTGCAGCCAACTTTAGGTAAAGTCACCCTAGAAGAAATGGTACTTTTGAAGTGGGGATAATTAACCACTGAGACAACTTAGCTGAAGGGAAGACAGTCATTGTCATTTGACTTGTTTCATATGGAAATTAGATCCTTGGAGATGGAATCGAAATGCTTCAGGCCTCTCTGGCAAACACCTGCCAGCAGGTACTCTGCCTTCTCTTCTGTGTAGAAAACAAAGTAATTTGAGCATGTCTGCTCATGGTAACTGCAGCAGAGTAACATGAAGACATGTCTTTCTTGCTCTCTCGGTTTGAGCACATTTTACAGTAACATATGAAGGCGGCTTTGAATTGTTTTTCTGAATTGAAGATATAAGATACTGAATATTGAAACCACCATCAATGACCCTGTTATAAAAACAAGAGGAATGCAAGAACAAGCTGTAATGAAAACAGAATTAGAAGGCATCATACAACCCAGAGGGCTGGAGATCATAGATGATGAATCAGCTGATGCCCAGATTTCCAGTAACAGGTTAAATGAAATGCAATCCAGCAACGCACAGTGAATGGTTGTGCATTTGTGGATTAATCAAGAATAACAGTGCTATTGAAAGATGTTTCTAAATTTGAAGAATTTCAATGAAGAAAGGATTTCACTGCAATAGCATTTGACAAAGATGACCTACTGTGGTTAATGTTTACTAGGGTATGATCCTCTGTTCAAAAAAATGAACCAAATTCACCTTGGAAATAACACCAGAGACAAATGTGCATCACACAAAAAAAGGTCAGTCATTTTTTAGTGTTTCAGGACAGTTCTGTGTCACTGAGGGAGGAAAGCACAAAACCAGGTGGATTTTTTCAAATTTAGTTCTAACTGTGAAATAGAAGCCACATCTGGTGGATCACTACATGGTCACAATTCATTGTTCACCAGGATACCTCAACAACAATTTTGGGAAGACTCTACTTTTGTTGTTCAGACTGCCAGATACATGGAAGAAAGTCAAAAGTATGTGTATTTATTTTTTACACCTACATGTGTTAAATAATAAACGACTAGGAACATGAACCAGTTGCCAAGAAGCAACAACCAGCGATGTCAGATGTGTGAACTGTAATTTTATGCCCCGTGGTTAAGTCCTCTCTCACTGCTGGTGTATAAACACGTTTATTTTGTAAACACATGCCTTTGCCTATGGGAACATCACAGAAGTATCCAGAAGTTCCTTAATACAGCTTTACAAATGTTCTGCCTGCTTCCATGCTTTACAAGTAAGTTTTTGTTATTTAAATGGATTGTTGAAAGTAAAAGTTACAAGGAGAAATCCCAGAAGTTTGGGTATTTTAATTGGAAAAAAAACCTACAAATGAGAAAGCTCTGCTAAAACAATGTTTGCTCTCGGTCTGACTCAGCAAAAGCTTTTATCTTCTTAATGTCACATATAAAAATAAAACAGGGGCAATTTGATCATCCTCATATTTTGACTATGAAATACCTCACCAGAAATTGTCTAACTAATTGGCTAAACCATCACCACTGCTGCAAGCTAGAGCACTTCTGACACTTCTTGTTCACCTCCTACTCACAGATCTGTTGTCGCTCCTTTAAGCTCCATGGGAAAGCTTGGACAACATCATAAGCTCAGCCACCGGGGAGAATGGATTCCTCTCTTTCTCCCAATTTCTGTGTTCCAAGCACTGTAGCTTTACTTTCCATCATCATTTGCAGTCCCTTCCAATCCCTAATATTCTGTGATTCTGTGATCATACTTGTTCAGTTCCTTTTTATTCTTGTTGCTAATCAGACTTCTCCACCAGTGGAAAGGCCCACTAAATCTTTACATTCTGTTCATGCAATGCTATTGAAAGAAGACCCATGTGTCCTCTTTTAAGGAAGTCCTATTATTGTTTTAGAACCACTGTAACAAGATTTTAAGGCTAGTATTTCTTTCAACAGGTGGCATGGAGAACAAGACTAGACATGTATTTGTTCTCTGATAAAAAGAGTTCACAAGGGATTTATTATATCACTTAATTGTCTCTAGACTTCAAGAAAAAAGTTCTTCATGGCAAGAGTGGTCAAACACTGGAAAAGGCTGCCCAGGGAGGTGGTTGAGTCACCATCCCTGGATATAAGTCCCTTAGATGTGGTGTTGCGGGATATATTTCAGGGATGAACTTGTAGAGTAGGGTTAATGGTTGGACTCGAAGATCCAAAAGGTCTGTTTCAACCTGAATGATTCTGTGATTCTCACAGCAGTTAGCTGCTGAAATTCCGGAGACTCAGATTCACCTATTAATGGGGACTATGTGACATGAAAGATAAATGAAGGCGAACTAAACAGTAACATCTACCTCCTAACCTTATGCAAGAAATGCCATCAGGTTCAGAAGCCTTCCTGTTAGTAACATCCTAACTACCGTGCAACCCCAAATAAGCTACACAGTATGAACAGAGCCCATGCCCTAAAGCTAAAGCACACACACTTTCCAGCTGTGGTGCCTAATATAAAAAGGTATTACCTCTACCTACAAACGTTGTCTTGGGTATAGTCATGGCGTGTCTTTTTTATGCCATTAGCTATTTAGTTTGTCCACATTGTTACGTATCAGTCATACATGAATCCACCTAGGCAACTTTCCCCTGCGTTCAGGTAAAATATCTAGCCTTAAGTTAAATTCAAACTCTTGTTTGCTAATCTTCCTCCTAATTACTTAAAGCAGTGATGGCTGAGAACAGTGCAGAACTCCACACACCAGTCTGTTTAAGCAGTCACATAATTAGCATTTCACATGTAAGCACTCTCACAATTGACACATACACCTATCCTGTTTACATCCATTAAAGAGTGGGTGACTGTGTGCAACTTCAACTTCTGAAGGAGAAAGTGCAGCTTGATTACAATCCACCTCCATATTTTATTCCAATGCTGAAAGCTGGCAGGCAGTGGGGGAATTGTTTAAGTTTATAATCCAAGCTGGCAAACACTGGAGAAGTACTAAACTGTTGCAGATCTTTGCATCCTAGACATAAGTCTGCCCTAGCCAGGGTAACTCTGCCAGAGCACTCCCTTGCAGAAGCAAGCAAACTCTTTATGAGGTGGAGTGATTCTGAGGGCAGACTAATAAAAAAAACCCACATGAACAACAACAACAACAAATCTTTTTTCTCTGCCAAAAGCAATTCCTTCATCTAGTTCACATGTAGCCAAACAAACAGTCCTGCCATGCAACTGAGAAAGAAACAGAGGGTGGTGGAAATAATCACATCTGCTTCAGCCAGCTTAAGCAGTTCTACATCTAAATGTCAAGTGAGAAAAAAAGCTCCCAGCAACTGAACTACCAGCTGGAAAATAAGAAATGGAAAAGCAAATATTTTCTCCAAAATTATTTTGTACAAGGGAAGCTGCATCAGTTAGTTCACTGGTTGAGTCTAAATATTGAGGACATACTTGCCCAAAGATTAATTTCGTTTTTAGTAGAGTAGCTAGGAATAGTAAAACACACAAAAATGTAATCCAACTGGAAAGGTCAGGGAGCTGCACCTTAACTACAGAAACAAAATTCATCAATGACAAATTTCATGAGCTACACCTACAGTGTAACACAAGGGACTGAGGGTGTTCTTCCCTCACTGAGCATCATCTCACTGCTTTCTACTTACAGGTGGAATTCCACAGCAACATCAGCTCATCCATGAGTGCTGCTGCTGCCCCACCCTCCCTCTTACTCAAATTCTGCAGTCCTGCCCCTTCCACTGGCAGTGCCACTGTCACAATCACACTATCCTGTTTCAGGACACAGAACAAAACCTAACCCTGCTGAAAGAGAACCAAGTTTTTGCCCTTCTATCTTCTTAAAACAGCTCTGCAGGAAAAGCAATGCAGAAGCACATAAGACAAGACAGATGAGGCAATGGCAGTTCCGAGCAAGCTCAGTCCAAGCTAACGGTGACCGGGAGCCTTAGAAAGGATCAGCTTGTTATTACGATGTAGGTTTGGAGCGCTGCCAACAAGCATATCGCTCAGGACTCTGGCCAATAACGCATTAGCATCTCAGGTTAGAGAAAGATTTGTGTCAAGAAGAGCACGCTAAGCACATGTGATGGAATGAGCTTCACTTCTGATTTTTTTTCATTCATGTCTTTTTTACAACTCAAATTCAACCCACACTTCAGAAGTTACTTCAGCAGGAATATAGTTGGAAATTGAATTTTCAGCAAATATAACAGTGCAGCTAAGAATTAAACCATAAACAGATGAAACCAGCTGCTCTGCCTCTCAGTTCTGCCTGTACTTAACAGTCAATACACCTTCCTGTGGTAGAACACAATGCCAAGAAAAGCTGTGCTATGTTCTAACAGTAATTACAACAATAACCACCACTGCAAACCTGGTGTAACCCCTACCAGTGGAACAAAGTAACATGTGGAAAAGGCTAAAGATGCAAGAGAAATCTGTTTGCAAAAGCATGGCTCACAGCTGAGAGATCAGAAACACAGCAGAGAACAAGGATGCTGCTGACATGGGAGTTGTGGAAGAATCGAACAGTCCAGATCCCACTTAACGCCTTTTACTCAAAGCAACCCAAGAGCAGAACGTCACAGCAAGGAAAACAAGTATGTAACAACAAATTAGAGACAGCAGGTCTGCTCTCTCATTTGTATTCCCTTGTGAAATTGATGGTTCAAAAATTTTTGACTACCCCTCTATAGCTCAAGAGGTACTCCATTAGGTGTAATGTAAAACCTTTCTGAGCCTACTTTCAAAACTGCTTGACTTTGATAATTTCCTAAGTTAAGAATGAAGATCAATACAAGCAGGAGAATGCTGACCTGGTCCCTTAATAGAAAAGGTCTCAGAAAGAGCTTATTGCTAAATATTTCACAGTGCAAGATCATTACAGCTCCAGACCGTGAGAAAAGCTCGTTCAATTCACTCCTGTGAAGAGAATACAGAAGGATTTTATTCTGCTTGGAAAACAGTCTGTACAGAGTCCCTTCTTTGCCTGACAGCTCCCTCTTCTGTTTCAATGGACTAATAATCTTTCAGAGCACACCCTTTCTATTAGTAAGAAAACAGTGTACCTGCTAAGAAAGGACAACCTATCCACTGCTCCATGACCCTCAATACATTGTCTATGCTTAGCTAGCTTGCTTAGCTACGGGATCTAAACTACAGCAGCTCATCTATCACCCGATGACCCCTATCCAGCCAAGAAGGCGTATCAGGAAAAGGAGAGAAGATGCATGAGATTCAATGAAAATGGATTTAAGAATCCAGGATAACTAACACAAATGCAAGCATAGAGTATAAAAAGTGTTACTGAGCCCGGCAAAGTTATGGTTGTCACAACAAAGAGGAAAGCAGTCCACATGAGAGACAAGAGGCGCAGGATCAGAAGGAAACCAAGGAGGAGCCCAAGCAGGCAATCCCCCTCTCCTCAGCAATCTACCCCCTCTATACTGAGCATGATGTTTATAGTCCAGAGTACACCTGCAGCAGTTCTGGGCAGCTACCCTGGCTGACTACAAACTGCTAATAGCCTGCAGACCATGGCAGGGCTGGGATACTGTGCCAGCAAACGCAGAATGTATATGCAAGCCAAAATACCATGACTACATTTTATAAGAGAAATACAACCCAGTGATAAACATCACAAACTGCAGTCCTTTCCCAGAAGCACTCTTTCTTCTATTAAAAGCTCTTTCAATTACAGCACGTTCATAGAATTTCAATTCAAAAACATCTTCCCCTCTCTGTTCTAATTAATGTTTATATTTAAGGCTGCATTCTACATTTCATATGAAACCATATAAAAAGAATCCAGGATATAAAGAATCACCACGCTCAGCTCAGTGATCCACAAAGTACCTGGGGACAAAATTAGCTAGCGTCTTGCACTGTGTTAATGTGGAAGCTAGGCTGCTATCCTAGCACATAATTTAACACTACAGCCTCCAAATCAAAGCGCTCTCCAGTGGGTACCTCAAGCAGAAAAGTTAATTGACTTCAGATTCTGCAGTTCTCAGCAGGTAGCCCTGTTTCTTTTATTAGTAGACTTTGTTGAAGGTCAACCATCATACCTTAACATTAGGGTTGTACTGACTTGAGGTGCTTCTAATATATGCTGAACTGGGCAATTAATCCTCCCTAAATGGAAGAAGGGATGGCTGGCATCATACAAGTTAGCCTAGCAATTAAGACTTAATGAACTATGTCCCCCTTTAGTTGAACTGTGATTACTGTATTAAAAAAAAAAATCACACCCACAGGTCAAATAGCCCCTCACCTGGGTGCATCTACTCCCTGCTGATCATTACTAATTTTAAAATGAAGCTAGGAATTATTTGGCCAATTAGCTTTAGGACTGAAGCTGTAAACACTAGAGGAAGCTTGATAAACAGTTAGTAAATTTACTATTGTAATTTAGAGTGTATAAACGGCTGTATGCTTTCAGTTCAGGGAGCTCACTCTGGATAACTGCTGAGCTCCTGGCTTTATTCAAACCTGCAATAAAGAAACACGTTGTCTCTGTGTGTGGACTGGCTGGTAGTGCACCGGGCCAAAGAACCAATACTTTGGGGTCACAAGTTCACATTCACTCTCCACCGAACAGCTTGGCTCGCTTGAGGCCTCTCACCTTTAAGTGCAGAGGCCTCCCCACGCCGCAGGCAGCGCAGGGGCTGTCCCTCCTCTGAGGGGAGGTCCCTGGGACGGCTCAGGGCTCGCCAAGGCGGCTCTTTCCCAGGTCCAGCCCAGGGGGCACAAGCAGGGGCCGAGTAAAACAGGTGAAGAGGTGAAGCCCTCACGCCCCGTTCCCGCCTCTGCCAGAGCCCAACCGCGCACGCGCCCTAACGGCTGCTGAGGGCACAGCCACGCGCCGCCCCGCGCACGCGCTCTAAGTCCTCGCGGAGCGCCGCAGGGTCACCCCTGCGTGACGCGATTACGTCAAACGCAGCCTCGATCTGGGGCGGGGCGGAGCAGGGGGGAAGGTAACGGCGCGATTTTTCAAAATGGAGGCGCCGGGGGAGGGGAACGGCCGCCGGGCCCGGCAGCGAGCGGGGCTGCGCCAGGGCGGG
>VZRI01012922.1:0-12188 GCA_013397515.1 Upupa epops
CCCCTGACAGCCCCTCTCCGGGATGGGAAGGTTTCAAGAAGGCAAAAAGCTGCTCAGCTGGGAAACAGAGAACATTGGCCCCATCTGTTCCCAAACTGGCAGACAACAGGGGATGAAGATCTGCAGTTACCCGGGACCATTTCCATACTGATTCCCCCTCCTTCACACCCGCAGAGGGACCCTGTGCAGCTCTTTCATTCCTCAAGCTGGGCAGATGGCTGTGAGATGCATCCTCAGCTGTCGTTACCTCTGTGTCAGGAGCTGGGGTGGTGGCTGTGGGAGGTAGGGTGGGCAGTCAGACCTGATGATGCTGAAGGTCTTTTCCAACCTCGACGGCTCTACGATTCTACTTTTCGTTGCCACAAAGACGACTTAGAGCTGAAACCCCTACATTTCCAGGAGCACCTGAGTCTCCTCCAGGAATGATGAGTTTCCATTAAGACTGACAGGTATTTTCCGTAATTTCCCCTGGGAGCCTCTCCCCAGACCCCTCTAAAAGGTTTCCAAACCCCCTCCGCTGCTGCCACGCACACAGCTCAGACAACACAGCCTGCCCTGCTGCCCCACTCCAGCAACAAATGACCCCGTCTCCAACGAGCTGCTGCCCTCCCTCGTTTTGCTCACGAGGAAGCCTTCTGTCCCCGTTACTCCTCCTGCCAAGCCCGTGCTGCCACACACTGTCCTGCTCTGCAGGAGCCTGCAGTTCCACGAGGGTCCCGACTCGTTGCCTTCAGCCTGGGTGACAGACACCGCCATGCCTCCCCTCTCCTTTCTCATCCTAACACAGCACCTTGGCACGGTGGTCTCCCACCAAACCACAGCCATGGTTTTCTCGCCCTGATTATCCCCTGCTGCTGACAGCAAAAATTAAGACCATTTTCTCCCCACACTGTGAACTCCTCTCCGGACCGAAGATCCCCGGCTCCCCTCTGCCTCCCCGTGACTCTCCGCCAGCTGCTACGCTCGGTTTGCCTCAGCGGGGGGACAGTGGCGGTGTGAGTGGGTTTCAGATGATTAGGCTCTCTGCCTCTGCTCCACTTCTATCCCCCTGCTATCTCGCTGGCTGAAATGCCAGCAGAGCCCGTAGCAGGGACCAGGGTATCCAGGATTAGCCTGGCCGACCACCGTGAGGTTTTAAGCCCTTCTGCCCGTAATTCCAGCTCTATTTTTTCCCTGGCAACAGAATTTTCTCCCCCAAGTGGATTCCCTCTCCCTTTTGGGGCTGATAGACATCTATGAGGCGGAGCTGTAACCTCCCCTCCACCCCGGAGCAGCAGAGGGGGAGCAGCAGGAGGTGAGAAGGGTTTCTCTGGCAGCACAGGGCGTGCGGAGGGTGGGAGCTCGGTTCAAGAGGAACCACGGGGGCTTTCCTGTCTCTGCCACGAGGGATGTGTTTATCACAACTGGAATAAAAGGCAGCGAGGAAGCAGCCCAGCAAGCAGCTCCTTGTCAAGACACCATTACCTGAACAGCATCTGAGACGTCTCGCAAGCACAGAGCCACAGTCCTCCCTCAGGAGACGCCTTTCTGAGCCAGAGGGGGAAAGGGGAGGATAAAGCAACGGGGTCTGAACAGCACGGCCCAAGGTCCAGCCCCTACAAATCAACCCCAAGCTGCAGCATGGAAACCACTGCCGAAAATGAAGGTAAATCACCCTAAAGAGTGAACTCACGGCGGGGGAGTCCGTGTCCCTTGGACACAGAGGCGGATGCTTTCGTTCAGGCATAAAGCAGCCCTAACTCACAGCATCGTCACTCCCCGCAGAGGATCTGATGAGCTCTGTCACGGGAGCGTTGACTCCGAGCACCAGCAGCTTGGGCTTATCTTTCCCCCACGTGCTCGCGTGGCTGGCCTGGCTCAGCAACGACCGCTTCCAAAGCCGAGCTCGGATTTAACAAGGCAATTTACTCTGCTGCTATCAATCTCCTGCACCCAAAAGCGACTGCAGGAGCGCTGAGGAACGGGGGGAAGCCCTGGGCACAGCCAGCGCTGCAGAAGCACCTCCAGAGCTTCGCTTTGCACTGTATTTTAGAAACACTTGAACCACCTGAAGCTTCCGCGGGTCCACGTGGTGTCTCGGGTGTTCCTGCGGACACGGCAGGGGACGGTCAGAGCTCTGCGGTCCTCTCGCTAGGAGAGAAATGCCACAGCAGTGCTTTAACAGGTGACAGCCAGAGGAAGCGGGTTCAGTTGCACCAAGGGGAGGCCAGAGTAGACACAGGGTGGTCAGCCATTGGAATGGGAAGGCGGGGGAGTCCCCATCCCTGGGGGTAGAGTGGAGTAGACACAGCAGCGAAGGGTATAGTTCAGCCAAGGGCTCATCGCCGTTAGGCTAACGACTGGACTCGATGGCCTTAGAGGACTGCCTGTGCCTGTTCAGCAGCAGCTAAAGGCTGTTATGGACCCGAGTTACAGGAGCCGTGGAAGCAGCCTGAAGAATGAGTCCATTAAAGGAAGTGTCGCTGGATGCTTCCATGTTTATGATGTGCTGGTAACTCCGGGCTGAGCGCGCTCGCGCTGTGAGTACAAAGGCATTTCTCTCCCAACAGCCAACCTTAGAGCCCCAAGCTGGGATCCCAGAGGCGGGCTGGGGCTTTCCTTCTCAAACCTCCTCACCAGTAAACGCTGATGAACACTCTCATGCTCATGCAGCCACAACTGCTCCTTGCTGGTCCAGGTTTTAATCTCGAGCTCCGTTCGCACACAGGAGCCAAGCCCTGCAACCCAGGCTACGGGGCTTGCACGACGATGACCCACAGCAACGGGGCCAACGCGAGCACAGACCCAAACCATCTGCCTGGAGCCACAGGCATCGCAAAACCAACAACCAAGACCAAGTGCGGGGATGCCGGCGCAGTCTGGAGCCCAGCTGACCGCACGGGTCGTGCCTGCCCTCTGCACTCCTGCCAGGACCTTTCCGGGAACGAGCTGCTCGGGGCTCCACGTTTTATCCTGGACACAGCTGCAAAAGCCAGACAGGAAGGCTGTTACCTCCCTGTATTATCATCCAGGATCTCTGCCGTCGCTGCCCTGGTGGCGGGCGGCGTTGGGAGTTTACAGTTCCCCTACGGCTTCAGTGCTAGAAGAGCAGGAGTTTATCAAGAGCGCTTCCAGCGACAGCTTGTGCTCCTCACCCACTCGCTCGTGTGGATGAACGCAGCTCGGAGCTGCTGCATCTCCCCGGGATCAAGGCAGGAGGCAGCTCGAGTCGATAGGCACTGGGTGCTGAAGGGGGCTCTTTGGGAGGCTGCCCTCCATCCCAAGAGTCCATCATCATTAGCAAGGAGGAACAACAACCGAAACAGCACTCATTCACTTGAAACGATTTGTAATGCTGTAATGACTGCTACGTAATTACGGCAGAGAAGGGCTATTTACAAAGAGAGGGGGGAGACAACTTCAAAGGAAGAGGATTCATTTGGTGTTTATTTGCTTCAGGCTTCTAATTACTCTGGAAACCAGCACCCCCCCCCTCCGATAGGATTACTGACACGAAGGCAGGCGCAGCTGCAAGGAATGCTGAGCACATCAGATTTTTAGCAGCATTAAGGCAGTCCCCTATAAATACCAGATGCATCCATCTATCCACCTCGTGCTCTCCCCTCTCAGCACTTCCCACCCAGCCAGCAGCAGCAGAGCACATCGCAAAGCCGAACCGTGCGGCCGCGGCGCAGCAGAGCAAGTGATTTGTATCAGGCTGTGGAAGCTTTAAGTCTGATTATTAAGTGTGTGTCACAGCGGTACCAGCACCAGTTCATCTTTCTTCCTCCTCGTAGTTCAGATTTATACACTTATTAATAACATCCAGACGGTCACTCCAACAGCCTCATTTAGCGGCAGAAGCCAGCCGAGCCTGCTCAGAGCGGCGTGAATCGCACGAGGCCAAGCGCAGAGCCCTGGCGACTTTAATTGTTACCGTCCAGGGGAGATTTATGATGCTATCCATCCTGCTCCTGCCTCATAAATCACTTCTTCCCCCCGGTCTTCTTCACACGGGTTGGAGGAAAAAGGCTGGAGGTCTCATTAGTGCTCCCCAAAGTGGAGCAGAGGCAGCAGAGGAGCCCCTGCACTGCTTCTGCTGGTCTCAGAGAATTGCTTTACCTGGCAATGGTTTGAACACCATTACCAGGAGGCTTCTTCCTCTGGGGAAGAGGCTGGAGGAGCTTGGAGCAGGCATTCAGATCTTGCTCCCAGCGCAGGTTTCCCACACAACCTACAGCTCGTGGTTCAGTGCTCCTGTGCCTCACCCTCCCCTGAGGCTTCCAACCACGTCCTGGGTAGTGGGAAGCTCTTTAGGACAACAACTGCCCTCTGCTACGGGGTGGCAGATCCCACAGCAGCACACAGCAGTGGTTGGAAAGTATCCCCCAGTGTCTTTCTGTCCTCCTTCCTCTCAGTTTTCCAGCACCAAGGAAGAAAACTTGGTGTCATGGAGCAATCCCACAGCTCTGGGGAAAAGGAGAAAGAAGGAGAGCTGCTCGATCTGATGATGCCATCTCCATCAGGAGACTGTCCTCTAACGGCCTTTCTGCAGCAACACCAGGGAGAAACTGAGTTACTCTGCAAGAGACGGGGAGAGCCTGCACTTCAAACCCCCTGCCATGCGTCCTGCCCCCTGGCACGAGCAACCAGCCAGGGAAGGGCAGGTGAGCTCCCACGGTTAGTGTCGTTGAGTGAGCTGGATGACCAAACGTTGTCTGGTCGTGTCTGCTCATCACACCAAAGCGAGTGGGGAAGTGGGGGCTGTGGAAGGGAGAAGTACCCTACAGAAAGTCCTGGGTCGGCTGGACAGGGCTACCAAGGACCTGATGAAGTTCAGCAGGGACAGGTGTAGGGTCTTGTACCTGAGAGAACATCATCTAGGGGTGCAGCGCAGGCTGGGATCTTCCAGCTCTGTGGAAAGGGACTGGATGTGCTCTGTGAGTGGACAGCGTGCTGCGGCAGCAAAGAGAGCCCGTGGGATGCGGGGCTGCATCCACAAGGGCATCGCTAGCCGGGATCGTAAGGGTGTTACCCCTCTGTGCTCAGCCACGCCGGAACATCATGTCCAGCTTTGGGCCTTGCTACGCAACAGAAGGATGGACAGGCTGGAGAGGATCCAGGGGAGGACCACGAAGGTGATGGCAAGCTGACAGTGAGGAAGGGCTGAGGGGAGAGCTCCCCACCGTGTGCCTCTATTTAAAGGGTGGCCACAGAGAAGCTGGAGATTGCCTTTTCACATGGAGTCACACGGAAAAGATGAGGGGTCAGGGGTACTAGTCACACCTGGAAGATTCCAGTTAGTCACCAGAGGAAAATTCTTCACTTCAGGAGCCATCATCCACTGGAACAGTCTCTCCGGGGAAGAGGGGAAGTTCTTAACGCCGGGTATTCTTTGAAGACTCAGCCAGACAGGATGCTGGGCCATCTCATCTAGACCGAGACACTGCCAACCAACACGGGACAAAGGATCCGAGAGGTCCCTTCCCAGACGTTACTCCACGAACCCCTGAGCTTCCCCTGTCATTACAGGGCAGCCCTGTAGTGTATGCGATAAAATCCACTGCCTGCCTCACTGAGGAGACACACTCACCTGGCAGAATGAAAACATGTGCCTGCTCCTCGTGCCAAGCGCACTGCCAACGTGAACCGAGCCCGTGTGCTGGAGCCTAATCTAGGGCACAGCGATCCGAGTTTAAACGAGCTGACTCAAGAGAAGCAGCTATGGCAGCAGAGCACAAAGCTTCTCCTCCTACAGGTTGACTCCTCCGAGCAACCCGGCTGCCTGATGTGTCTCCACAACGTGCTGCACAAGGCAGCGAGGACGCAGCCAAAGGCACAGTAGACGCAGCAGATGCTGAGGCACAAGGAAGCAGTGAGATGCTGGTGGGGAAGACAGCGAGGAGTCAGCTCACTTCAGCAGCTCCAGTGCTGGCAGATTTTCAGCCAGCGAGACGCAGCCATCAGGTGGGGACAACGGGAGACGGTGGGGTGACTTTGTAGGACTGGGAGAGCTCTTCCCAAGGAGCAGCAGAGGAGATTCCATCATAGCAGCACAGGCGATGGATGGGAGGTGGGATCACAGCAATGGGGAATGACCTCGGTGGTCTGCAAACGCTGCCATGCAGGCGAGGTGTCTGAGAAGGGCTGGAGCAACAGAGAGGCTCCTTAGCCGTCACACTGAAACGAGAGGATCCAGGGGTTCCTAGTGACGCTGTGGGGGCAGGATCCTGAAGTCTGCACCAGATCCCTGTGTTGACAGGCAGCACAGGGTCAGGTCCCGACAGCCAGCAGTCCTAGCCTGGAGCTATGTGAAGCTCTCACCTAGGGGAGGTAGAGCAGGAGGCACAGCCTGTATCACAGCTTTGTTAATGACCTCGTTAGTGACAGCAGAATGAGGCGCAGTGCTGCACAGCCCAATTGCTGGTGTTAGTCCTAGGTACTGCTTCTCGAGCACTCAATCACATTAAGCACCACACTGACTCCTGCCTCCCATTCCCGCAGTGACGTTCAGCCTTCCAAGGGGAAGAGAGAGCCCGAGGATGCCGTGTGCAGACCCCTACCAGCCCCGGTTGTGACAAGGGCACCGTTCCTCATTGCCAGAGCTGCTGTGGCTGCACACGCTCGGGGCAGGCGCAGTCGAACAACCCTTCACCCTCAGCTCTGCTCGCAGTGTGTGGGGTGAATCTGCCAGCTCTTCGCTCAGCTAATTCATCTTCACAAGGCAGCTCAGCCGAGATACCTGCTCAGACTTCCATTTGCATCCCTGACGGTCTCAAACCCTTCCAAGATAAACCCCATCACGCTGCTGCATGAGGCTGGAACACTTTGGAGGGGGACAGCAACGGACGCGCTCGGCTCTCGGGTACCAGCACAGCAGAGACAGTGCGCTTCGCGGTGAAGGGTCGGACTGACTCTGGCACAGAACCTACTCCAGTAACAGCAAGCTACCCGTAGGGTCAGGTCAGCACACAGACCGACCTGTTCGGCTGGTGAGGCTGCTCTTTGAGCTCTGTGCGTTGTGCATCCTAGTACCCTGAGTGTCAGAGCTTCCCAGCGGTGTTGCAGCTCACAGGGAACAGAACACAGAGGCAAATGTTCCATACGCCCAAAGGACAGAGCCACCCGGTGATCTACACACAGATCAGGTCCACGTGCACGTGTCTCAGAGCGAACGAGACATCCCTCCCGATCGGAAACAGGAACGCACGTCCCTTTCCCCAAGTCATCACGAGATGCAAGGAAGGTTGTGGACGGCAGCGTAAGCCCCAGAGCAGATCTGACTCAGTTCTCGACTGACCTGCTAACCCATTCCTTTCCTCACACAAGAGCTAAGAGCAGCTTTGTAGGAGAAGAGCAGGCGGTTCCAATCCAAAGGAAGGGAGCAAGGAAACTCCAGAGACAATACTCATCCCTCTTCATCCTGGATGTTACTAGGGCTCCACTAGAATTTAGAGTCATGGAATCACAGAATCCTTAGGGATCAGAGGGGACCTGGAAAGATCACCCAGTCCAATCCCCCTGCCACAGCAGGATTCCCCAGACCCAGTGGCACAGGAACACAGCCAGGCGGGGCTGGNCTGCACGGTTGGAGCTTCGGAGGCCCCGCAGGCGTTATTTTGGGAACTCAACTTCAGCTCTGAGGCAGGAGCTGACATTTCCAGGCTTCATCAGAGAGATTACAATGAAATGTTAAAGAGAAGAGCTGGTCCCTCCGGAGCAGCTGGAGCAGGAACGGTGCAGCCTCATCTCTGCCAGTCCACCACCACCAGCCCCAAACTGTACGAGGGCACACTGCAGCTCCTGCCCTGCTCTCCACGGGCTAAAAACACGGCTGACAGCACGAACCCACTGAAACTACAGTCACAGAGCACGGGCCACGAGAGGCTGGATTCACTCTGCTGCAGAAGAGGGGAGCCTCGTGAAGCAACTGAGGGTTAGAGACCCAGTCGTGTGAGGAGAGGCTGAGGGAGCTGGGCAGGGTCAGTTTGGAGAAGAGGAGGCTGAGGGGGGACCTCCCTGCCCTCTCCAGCTCCCTGAAGGGAGGTTGTGGAGGGGTGGCTGTTGGCCTCTGCTCCTTGGTGCCTGCTGACAGCAGCAGGGGCACTGCTCTGCAGTTGAGGCAGGGGAGGGTCAGACTGGCTCTGAGGCGAGATTCTCCTGCAGCCAGAGTGGTGGGCATTGGCACTAGCCTTCGTGAAGTCCTGTGAGTAGCTGGTGCTGGAGAAGCATTAACAGGCTTAATCCCAACACTGCTCTTGACCAAGAGGTTACACCAGACCCATGGCAGATTTCTGATCAATACCTATAAGAACAATACCTTTCAGAACACCCGTGGCCGTGCTAAGACCACCAGCCCCTCAGACACCAAGGCAGGCAGTACCGATGCTCTGTAAGGTCACTCTTTGGAGCAGACACGGCAAGGCTTTGCATCTGAAGAACCGGTTGCCATCGCCACCCCTAACTGAACCCTGTGAAATCCACTTCAATATGCAGAGCGAAGACCTCGTGAGGTTGTAAACCGTTGTCAACCAGTTAGCACTGGTGAGGCTGAAGGTGACACTCTCCACAAACCAAGAACAGGCAGAGCAGGGATCGTTCTCCCTGCCATCCTCTGCTAGGCGGCTCAGGACCAGAGTGACACTCGTGTCTCCCCGGACTGAGCCCGGACGCACAGCAGCATCTGAAGAGTGAAACAACGGGGCCCCGAGGACTCGGACCCCAGAGCAGTCCCACGGCGAGGGAAGAGCGATCCCCCGTGACTCACACTTTTCCCGAGATCCATCTCCCCAGCGTGTCCTGCCACGGTCACAAGGGCCACCCAAGACCCACAGACCCCACAGGGCAAGGCTGCAACAGAACCCGAGCAACGGGAGCCAGCGCTGACGACCCCCTGTGCAACAGCAGACCTCGCGAGCTGGTCCTTCGAGGGTGGTAGCCAGTTAACGCCACGCTGGCCAGCGGCTCCTTGCCACTCAGGCCCACTTTAAAGCCAATGATAGTAATGAACAAGGCTCAGCCCTCCCGGAAAGCCAACTCTGCTCCCGTTGCCAGCGCTGACCTTTTCTCGCTGGGACACATTGATTTCTCTTTCAGGGTTTTTGCTGTTTGCTGCCTCTGTTTCTAATGGAGCTTGAAATTAACAGGGCTTTTTGTTTACCTCCTCATTTGTGCACCACCATCACCAGTGCTGTCAGCACAGCTCTGGGAATCGGGCTTGCTTACTGCTTCTGCACAACCAGCAGAAGGAGTACAGGAGCAGAAAACAGGGTTGGGTTAGAGATTTTCCACTCCTCTTTCTTTCCTTTCCTTCCTTTGCTTCTCTACCTTTCCTTCCTTCTCATTCCTTCTATCTCTTTCCTTCTCTTCCCTTTCCTCTCCTTCTCTTCCCTCTCCCTCTCTCTCCCCTCTCCTTCTCTCTGTTCCCTCTCCTTCTCTCTCTTCCCTCTCCTCTCCTGTCCTTCTCTTCCCTGTCCTGTCCTTCTCTTCCCTCTCCCTCTCTCTCCCCTCTCCTTCTCTCTTCCCTCTCCTCTCCTTCTCTTCCCTCTCCGCTCCTTCGCCTCCCACTCCTCTCCTTCTCTCTCCTCCCTCTCCTTTCCTCCTCTTCCCTCTCCTCTCCTCTCCTTTCCTCCTCTTCCCTCTCCTCTCCTCTCCTCTCCTCCCCTCCCCTCCCCTCCCCTCGCTGCTTTCTCCTGGATCTTCACGCCTGAAGCCTTTTTCCCCTGCAGAAGGTCAGGCTGTTTCACAGGGGGTTGGTTTTTCCCTGCACAAAGCTAGCAGAATGAGTGTCTCTCAGCACCGCCGTGGTAGCATCCCAGAGACCAAACAACTCCGCTCCCTCCAGAGACAGGGAAGCGGAAAGGTCAGCTCTGGACCCGGCCAGGCTGTGCAGATGCACTCAGCATCCCCCGGGCTGTCGGAGGGATCCATCAGCAGGGAGATGGAAGTGAACCTGATTGTTACCAGACACCTTCTGGGGGTCAAACACCACAACACAACCGGCCTGGGACCTTCCAGCGACATCCCGACCCCTCAGCGGGGCTGTCAGGGGGCTGGGGAAGGCTGTTCCACAGGTATCCGGGAGACGGCTGCCGACCTGAATGGGTCTGCAGCAGCGTGTGAGGGCACAAACTGCTCTGAAAGGCACCCTGTTAGGATAAAACGCTCGTGCTCTTCCCCACAGCTACTACAGTCCCTGCCTTGGAAACGGGTTCATCCCTCGGTCTGCTTTCCTTTCAATTTCTGCCAAAGACGGGCGCAGCAGAAGGCTCCTGTTGGGTAATGACATCCCCTGGTTGGGAACAGCACATTTCACACCTCATTACTCCTCCTGCAGCTCAACCAGCGTTCGGCTCGGAATTTTCTGGTACCACTACTCGAGGTTCCTTTCTTTACAGGCATTTCTGGAGATCTGGTGGTCTCCCCTAGCAAAGGATGGAGATGGCAGTGGAACTGAGCAGTAGGTCTGGGAGATCTCTCTGAGTGTCACAGTGAGCGCTGGAGAAGGGACAGAACGGTCACCAAGAGCACACGGCCGCGGAAGTGTCCCAGCCAGCGGAGCCAGAAGCCTGGCAACTCTATTTTAAACCCCAGCACAGAGGCAGAAGGATGCAGTTAGGGTAAATAAAGTGTGAGATTGCTAGCAAGCGGGGAAAGGACTGGGGGGATTCGGAAATCAAGATTATTCTGACTCTCTACAGAGCCATACAGAAAGAGCACGTGAATCACAGAATCCTAGAACCCTCAGGGATGGGAAGGGACCTGGAAAGATCACCCAGTCCAGTCCCCCTGCCACTGCAGGGTCACCCAGACCCAGTGGCACAGGAACACAGCCAGGCGGGTCCTGGTGTTCACAGCTGTAGATCATACACGAAGCAGAGTCACCACACAAGGGCCTGCAGAAACCACAGCCCAGAGCATCTGGCAACCAAAACCTGGCTCTGTTAGTCCAGCCATTGATGTGGCACTGGCCTCACTGAGGATCAAACAGTCCCGCTCAGTCTGCATCACACAGGGAGAGAAAGAAAGGTCAGAGCAGCTTCCTCCTTCTCCAGGAAGGCTGCTCTGCTCACATAAAGACACTCACCCCAGGCTCCTCCGGGGTTTTATGGGGTTGGACACTGTGTCCGCTCTCAGATCAAAGAGGTTCCTTTCCTGCCTGAACTCAGTCCTGATCACTCCAGAGTCAGCTCATCTTTAAGTCTTGCACTAGGAGCAGCCTTTTAAAAACTAGAGCCATAGAACCATGGAATCCTTAGGGATGGGAAGGGACCTGGAAAGATCATCCAGTCCAACCCCCTGCCACAGCAGGGTCGCCCAGACCCAGTCACACAGATACCAAACGTGCTGGTCCTCAAAGGAAGGTCTTCCCAGATCAAGTTTAAGAAGGGACAGCTGTTCCCAGGCAATATTTACACTCAAATACAGTCCCAGCCGCATCCTGAGCACCTCCAAACTTCCTCTGATACCCTCCCCCTAGCATCCTTTTTCTTCCAGGTAGGAGTCACCCTGCACAGACTTGTGTTCCTGGGGTGAATGAGGGCAGAGGGTACAGGGACACCCTGGAGGTGTCCAAACAGCGAGCAGCTGTGGCCCTGGGGAACCAGGTTTACTGGGCAGGGTGGGGTTGGGCTGATGGTTGGACTGGTTATCTTGGAGGTCTCTTCCAACCTGAATGATTGTGTGATGCTGTGTGGTGCTGCTGTTTGCAGTGGCCGGCAGAGCAGTGATGTGGGCTCTCTGTGTCAACAGCAGGCTGTGAAATCTCTGGAAAGCGGGTGAATTCATCAGACAGAATCACTGAATCCTCCTGGCTGGAGAGGACCTCCAGGATCACCCAGTCCAGCCCTCATCCCAACAGCTCTGCAACCCCCAGACCATGGCCTCAAGGGCTCTAGCTACTCAGTTTTAAACCCCTCCAGGGATGGGGACTCCATCACCTTTCTGGGCAGCCTGGTGCAGTGTCCAACCACTGTCTCAGGAAAGAGCTTCTTCCTAAGATCCAATCTAACCTCCCCTGATGCAGCTTCAGGCCATTTCTCCTCATCCTAGCACTAGGAATCTGGGAGAAGAGACCAGCAGCAGCACCGCTACAACTTCCTTAGGCAGCTGCAGAGAGCAATGAGAACTCTCAGCCTCCTCTTCTCTAGACGAAACACCCCCAGTTCCCTCAGCTGCTACTCACAGGGCCTGTTCTCCAGCCCTCTCCC
>VZRI01012922.1:12358-53310 GCA_013397515.1 Upupa epops
CCACAGAGCTATGGCTGGTGAAACAGAAGAGGGATCCCAGGTCCAGCAGCGCTGTTACCCTGTTCACTCTGCGCATGGAACCTGCGCTGCTGCACACAGCAACCACTGGAAATGCCAGGGGGAACCAGGCTGCGCCCGACTCCATCACCCAGACGCCCTCTTGACAGACACCCAGAGGGGTGAGCTGGGTCCATCAGGCAATAAATAATCCGTGTGCACAAGGAGCCTTCACTCACAGCAGCCCAGCGCTGCAGCCTGCTCTAGGTGCAGCGTCTTCTCCCACCGCAGGCACGCGGGGGGATGCAGCTGCTGGAGGGGGGTGTGAAATGAGAGAGGGAAGGAACGTGTGACCTTACTGAATCGCACCTGGTGCTTCAAGTTTTCAGGAACAGCACCCTGCTAGACTGTGTCAAATCGGTTCCACGCAGCCAACAACATTACAGAGGGAGAATTAATTAACTCCTTCATCCCTGCTGCTAACGCGCTACCCCAGCCAGAAACTGCTTCAGCACTGCCTGCTAGGAATCCTTTTTCTGAGAAGAAAGGTGCCCAGTGCCTGGCTGAATGGAGCTCAGGGGATGGTAGAGCTTCTGAGCCAGCGGGTGAGCCTGTGCCCTCCACACCGACAGACTCACAAACCCTGGGTGTGTGCAGAACACACATGGCACACGAGGAATCCTCCTGGCCTGAGTCACCTTGAAGGGCTGAGGTGCCACACTGGCAGCAGCTCTCTGTTTCCTCAGGTGGGTGGCACAGAGGTGCAGGACAGACAGGGTGCAAAGCAGCTCTTCCCTTGCCTTGGATCACAGAACCATAGAATCGTTAGGGACTGTTGATCCAGGTGGAAAGGGAGGGGGTCGGGAGGAAGGAGCCAGGCTCTGCTCAGGGGCACCCAATGCCAGGACAGGGGGCACCGGGTGTCAGCTGGAACAGAGGAGGTTCCACATCAAGAGAAGAAGCAGCTTCTTCCTGCTGAGGGTGCCAGAGCCCTGGCAGGGGCTGGCCAGTGGGGCGGTGCAGTCTCCTTCTCTGGAGCCATTTCAAACCTGCCTGGGCTGTTCCTGTGCCCCTGGATCTGGAGGCTCCTGCTGTGGCAGGGGGACTGGACTGGATGATCTCCCGAGGTCCCTTCCAATCCCTGGCCCTCTGAGACTCTGTGCAGCTTTACCCACTGAAGCAGCTGACATTTAGCAGGACAGCAGCGTCTCAAGAGCTGTCTGGGTTTCACGACGGATCCAGCCAATTGTAATGAAAGAACAGAGGCTCTGAAGCAGAGACCTTAGGAGAGTTTTGAGAACATCTTAGTCTCTCCATCCCTGCTTGTGTAACTCACACTCCAGGAGATTATCACACCGAGGAGCTTTTCTCTTCTAATAAATAAACTGGCACTGTAAAAGCCCTCTGTAAATACGAGATGTGAACGCTGCCACACGGGGCATTAATCTAAAGCAGGGGTCTTTGGAACGCTGAGCACAAGAGGTTCAAATTAACCCGTGGCTTCTATCGGCTTCATTCTTGTCTGGCTTTCTGCATTCGTGTTTTCCCCCGGTGGGAGAACCACAGGTTGAGGTGGATGCCCAGAAAACCATCTAGCCTACCCCTCCATCTAGCCCACTCAAAGACAATACCCTCCCAGGTGGCTTCCCTCTTCCTCACACCTACAGCCCTGCCCTTCTCTCTGCTCTCCCAGAGACTGCACTAAGGCTTTGCTCTGCCCACACTGATCTCTCTAATCACAGATTGTAATCACAGACTCTTAGAATCCTTAGGGATGGGAAGGGACCTGGAAAGACGATCCAGTCCAGTCCTCCTGCCACAGCAGGATCACCCAGACCCAGTGGCACAGGAACACAGCCAGGCGGGGCTGGAACGTCTGCAGAGAAGGAGACTCCACAGCCCCCCTGGGCAGCCTGGTCCAGGGCTCTGGGACCCTCACCGTGAGGAAACCCCTTAGGTGCAAACTAACTAACTCCAGTCTATACAACCTTTAGCTAGGGAGAGAGGGCACGGCCACCCCGGCTACGGTGCTGTATCACGAACCCTGACACACACCCGTAAGACTGTGCCCTTCCCAAGTCTGTGCCTACATCCTGGATCCATCCCTCCCACTGCTCCCTCACTGGGCTTTTCTAAACCTCTGCTCACTCCTACCGCTTTCTCCTGGCTTTGTGCAGTCTGTCTGTGCTGTCTGATGGCATGAAGTCTGCCCTGCAGGGAAGAGGTAACTGTGTCCCACGGCTTGTGTGTGAGACTCGCACTTGCACTGAAGTCTGGTCTCTCTTCCACACTGTCTCCCCCAGCCCCATCAGGCTGTTGAGTCACTCGGTCTGGGACAGCCCAAGGCCACATGCTGTCACACAGCAGATACTCAGATACCCCTCTTCCCCATTCACACTCTTGTTTTCCCTTCCTTCTCACTCACAGCTGCTGAATCCCCATCTTACTCATTTCAACCGCTTCTGCGTTTCATCAAGGTCACTCTGGGCTCTAAGCCTGCCCTCCCCAACCACCCCAAAACCTCTGCATCCTGCACTCTCCAGGCCACTGGGTGCCAGCTGGAACAGAGGAGGTTCCCTCTCAATCTCAGCAGGACCTTCTTCCCAGGGAGGGTCCCGGAGCCCTGGACCAGGCTGCCCAGGGGGGCTGTGGAGTCTCCTTCTCTGCAGCCGTTCCAGCCCCACCTGGCTGTGTTCCTGTGCCACTGGGTCTGGGGGATCCTGCTGTGGCAGGGGGACTGGACTGGATGGTCTTTCCAGGTCCCTTCCCATCCCTCAGGATTCTAGGATTCTATGACCTCTAAGTCACCAGCCTCACCAAGCAAGGAAGCAGCACTGCAGTGAAGTGACTGCCAACACCTCACGATCACAGAGTGGGTAGATGTTACCCCCTCACTGCACAGAGCCTGTTGGCAGATTCAGAGAGGGAAACCAACTTTTTCAGTCTTTTTTTTAGCTCCCAAGTGGTTTTCTCACTTCGGAAGGACCCAAAACGAGATGTGAGAACAAAAGACAGCACCTCTGCACCTGCAGGAGCAAGGGAAGGAGTTGAAGCTCCTCAACAACAGATGCTCAACCAGTGTCTTTCACCAGTCCAGCTGAGTGACTTCCTTTGCATTTCAGCAGCAAATACTGCTGGGATAAAAGAATTTCAGTGAAAAAATAGGAATTTCAATGGAAAAATAGGAATTTCAATGGAAAAACACAAATTTAAATGAAAAATACCTGGTCTAGTGGGGGGTGTCCCTGCTCACGGCAGGGGGGTTGGAACTGGATGATCTGGAGGGTCCCTTCCCACCTGAACCCTTCCATATGAGTGCAGTTCACGACAAGGACCTGTCAGATGTGATGATGCTGCCTTAAAACAAGCAAAGAGGTAGCAAGTGGTAATTTAAAATCACTGGAGCTATTTCACACCTGCTTTGCAGAGGCTGCAGCTGCGGGCAACACTGCAGCAGGTTAATGCAATTCTTAATTCCTTGGTTTTCCTGAAAAGCAATGGAAAAAACAACCATGGCAGAGACCTGGCTTTGAAACAAGATGCAGAAGCCTCACAGAATCCCAGAGTGACTGAGGCTGGCAAAGTCCAGTCCTGCACCCAACAGCACCCCAGCGGCCACCCCAGGGCACTCAGGGCCACAGCCAGGCTGTCCTTCAACACCTCCAGACACAGGGACTCCCCCACTGCCCTGGGCAGTCCAGTCCAGGCTCTGAGCACCCTTTCCCTGAGGAAGGGCTTCCTAACATCCAGCCTAACCCTCCCCTGGCAGCTTCAGGCCCTGTCCTCTCATCCTGGCACTAGTTGTCTCACCCTACACAGGACCCAGGTGCGTGCCAGGGGGCAGGAACAGGGATGGGGTCTCTGTGAATAAAACCAGCTTTTGATACTCCAAGCAGCTTCCACATCACCCGTGTTTTTATGCACCACATACAAACCCCTGCTCCACTGCTGCCAGCACAGCTCTCCCCAACCTCTCCCATCTCCAAACGGCTGGAGCTGCTAAGACTGAACAGCTTAATTGTCTCTGTCTTCCTATAATTCGAAAAGGAAAACCCTTCTCATTTATACCCAGGCTCTGCTGGACAACGAAGAGAGCAGTTCTGAACAGGAGCTCGAGATGCTCAACCCCGCAGAGCCGGGCTGGATGAGTTCTGCTTTCTGGCTGGCACATCTGTCCATCACCTAGGTCTGATGTGCTGATGAAAGGAGACAGCTAACGGCAATAAACATGGCAGGCCCATCTGTTCTCCGGGACTCTGGTCCTGTGTATCCCTGAGACCCTCTGCTGCTGCCTGCAGTTCAACTCTACCAGCCTAAAGCAGTGGGTTTCCAGCCTTGCTCCCTGGCTCCCACCTGGGCACGCTGACTTCCACCCCTTCTCTCCACGGTGTGTGCAGGGGTAGGGGATGGATCACCTCAGGCACCGAGGGGGGTTTTTGAGGGGATCAACAATAAAGGTCTCAATTACAGAGGGGGGTAAATAAACCAGAGGAGAGCCCTTCGGAGAGAGATGAGTGCTTCCCCGTGATGGCAGGTACCCGAAGGGCTCCACAGCGCAGATTTAACTGGAGGTGCCTGAGCAGGACTCACAGCACCACTCCCCCCCTCTCCACCTCCTGCTGCTCAAGGCTCCCCACATCACAGCCCACTGCAGCTCGGTTCCCTCCATCCTTCAGCGCGATGCTGAAACCCCAGACTGGCACCTACTTTATTTTGCTCTCAGGAAGAATATAAACGATGCAATTCCATCTCTCTGCAAACAGAACACCTCCCATTCTGCTTCTTTCCCTCTCCGGCATGAGAAAGGTAAGGATGGGAAATCGATAGGTCCATAGGAAAAATAAATACCTGAAAGTTCCCATAAAAGGAAGAAACTGAAGGGTTATGGCTACAGCTGCCTGCACACCGGCACCACGGGCTGGATTAATGTGCTGAGGGAAGAGACTAACAAACAGAGAGGAATAAACTGCTCTTAGAGTAAATCCTGCAGGTCACAGAGCCCTTTTCCAGTTGCACTCTGCAGCCAAAGCCCGCAGCAGTTTCATCGCATCATCAGGGACGGGAAGGGACCTGGAAAGATCATCGAGTGCAATCCCCCTGCCGCAGCAGGATCACCCAGACCCAGTCACAGAACAGAACATTACGGACTGGAAGGGACCTGGAAAGATCACCCAGTGCAATCCCCCTGCTGCAGCAGGATCACCCAGACCAGGTCCAGGCAGGGCTGGAACATCTCCAGAGAAGGAGACCCCACAACCCCCCAGGCAGCCCCCTCCAGTGCCCCCTCACCCTCCCTGGGAGGAAGTTCTAGAATCACAGAATCAGCCGGGGTTGGAAGGGACCCCAGGATCATCCAGTTCCAATCTCCACACCCCTCCCCGCAGGAACTGTTCCTAAAAAACACCCCCCCAGGGGAAAGTGTGAGCACACAGCTCTGCACTCCAGGAACTGGGCTCCTGCGCTCAGAACAGCCGGCAGCTCCAAAAGCAGCTCGAGCCCTTGGGAGCTCTGTGCCCCTGAGAGCAGGAACTCGCAGCAAGGAAGGAGGAGGCTGCAATAAAAGGGAGACAGGAAGGTCTCCAGTGGGTCCTAAAGATAGCAATGAAAGTAGCACGAAGGGAAGGAGGAAACCACCCTCCCACATGAGAGGAAACCCCAAAATAAACCCTTTTGGCAGATGGTGAAAGGCTGCAGCGTGCGCTGACGGGAAGGAGCTGCACGAGAGCACAGGAGAGCTCGAGGGCAGACACAGACAGCCCAAACGAAGGGCAGGGGAAGCACCGTGGGGTTCCCACTGCTCTTCTGTGCAGGTGTTTCAGGTTTGGGGTGGCTTTCAACAGCTTTCCTGTGCCACTGAAACGCTGCGGCTGGCTGCTGGCTTTCGGGAGGCTCACACCCCACTGCCCGGAGCTCGTCTGTTCCATGACAGAGAAGATGCTTTCCAGTCACTCTGCTGAGTTACAGAGCTCAAGCTGAGTTCCCAGCGAGGGTTTCACCTGGGGCTCTCAGCCTGCTGCCAGCCTTCCTGGACCCAACCCCCAAGAGGCAACAAACACCAGGATGGTAAAATAATAGTGATAATAAAACAATAAGAAAGGTTTCCTGTTTGTGTCAGGGTTCAACCACATCCAGATGGAAGGCAGAGCTCAGAGGACCAGGAGCTCTCTAACCGCAGTTATTAAAGCACTCGTGCCTGAGAGAACGTGTGAGTTACAACCCCATCCCAAGGCAACGCACAAACCCGGTCCTGGTCTGCGTCACCCCACGGAACCAGCTGAATTGCAAGTAGAAAACAACCCCAAACCCCCTAACCCTGACCCTGGAGCTCAATCGTTTCAGCCTTTAACTCTACTACCAGGGAGACAAAGCCCGTGGTCAGCACGGGAACAGCAAAGGTTGATATCACCTGCAGCTTTAGCTCATGATGAGAAGCCAAACCTGCTGCCCACCTCTGTCTGGGTGAAGCTATCCCAAACCAGCTGGTGACAGAGGCAGGAGTCCCCAGAGGATGCTGCACTGCACCTACCATGGGCATCTCTTTCAAGAAGAGGTGGCTGCTGCTCTTCACTGGTAACGGGAGCAGTAAGTTCAAGCAGAGACNTCTTCTGTGCAGGTGTTTCAGGTTTGGGGTGGCTATCAACAGCTTTCCTGTGCCACCGAAACGCTGCGGCTGGCTGCTGGCTTTCGGGAGGCTCACTGGAGGCTCCCACTGCCAGGAGCTCGTCTGTTCCATGACAGAGAAGATGCTTTCCAGTCACTCTGCTGAGTTACAGAGCTCAAGCTGAGTTCCCAGCGAGGGTTTCACCTGGGGCTCTCAGCCTGCTGCCAGCCTTCCTGGACCCAACCCCCAAGAGGCAACAAACACCAGGATGGTAAAATAATAGTGATAATAAAACAATAAGAAAGGTTTCCTGTTTGTGTCAGGGTTCAACCACATCCAGATGGAAGGCAGAGCTCAGAGGACCAGGAGCTCTCTAACCGCAGTTATTAAAGCACTCGTGCCTGAGAGAACGTGTGAGTTACAAGCCCATCCCAAGGCAACGCACAAACCCGGTCCTTGTCTGCGTCACCCCACGGAACCAGCTGAATTACGAGTAGAAAACAACCCCAAACCCCCTAACCCTGACCCTGAAGCTCAATCGTTTCAGCCTTTAACTCTACTACCAGGGAGACAAAGCCCGTGGTCAGCACGGGAACAGCAAAGGTTGCTATCACCTGCAGCTTTAGCTCATGATGAGAAGCCAAACCTGCTGCCCACCTCTGTCTGGGTGAAGCTATCCCAAACCAGCTGGTGACAGAGGCAGGAGTCCCCACAGGATGCTGCAACGCAACTACCATGGGCATCTCTTTCAAGAAGAGGTGGCTGCTGCTCTTCACTGGTAACGGGAGCAGTAAGTTCAAGCAGAGACCTCACGTCCAGCTGCCAAACGGGAGATGGGACAAAGCCACTTGAGACTGCTTAAGCTAGAAGACAGGATGTGTGTTTCTGTCTTTGATGATGCCGTTCCAGTGAGGAACATGAAGAACAAGAGCAAGATAGAAGCAGATGCAGTGGGTTTCATTTTCCAACAGCGACTACGGAATTAGGATTGGAAGTAACTTAGGGCAGGGCACATAGAGACATTAAGGATCGGAAGGGACCTGGGAAGATCATCCAGTCCAGTCCCCCTGCCACAGCAGGATCACCCAGACCCAGTGGCACAGGAACACAGCTAGGCAGGGCTGGAACGTCTGCAGAGAAGGAGACTCCACAGCCCCCCTGGGCAGCCAGGGCTTTGGGACCCTCCCTGGGAAGAAGGTCCTGCTGAGAGTGAGAGGGAACCTCCTCTGTTCCAGCTGGCACCCAGTGCCCCTTGTCCTGTCCCCAGATGCCCTTGAGCAGAGCCTGGCTCCATCCTCCTGACACCCACCCCTCACAGATTTAGAGACAGGAATGTGGTCCCCCCTCAGCCTCCTCTTCTCCAAGCTCAAGAGCCCCAGCTCCCTCAGCCTTTCCTCAGCAGGGAGCTGCTCTCCTTCCTTCATCCTCTTTGTTGCTCTGCGCTGGACACCCTGCAGCAGCTCTGTGTCCTTCTGGAACTGAGGGGCCCAGATGAAGACACTCAAGCTCCTCCTAATTCCTCGAGACAGCCCTGATAAAGGATTCACCCCTGCTAGTGGTACCAGCCTCTCTTTACCCTCCTCACCCATGCAGCCTGGGTTCTGACCGCTTGGATCAAGGCAAAACGCTGAATAAACCCAGCAATGATGCTCTCACTGCAGAATTACCATGGCAGCCCCAGCTGCGGAGGCCAGCAGAATTCCCACGGTGCCACGGCCATTACTAGAGGGAACCAGAGCGATCTCCAGACCAGCAGTACCGCTGCAATAAAGGAGAGTAGGAGCTGCTGACAAAGCAACGGCCACCCATTTTAGTGCTTATCACAGCAGCTGATATTTAGGAAGGGAGAAAGAAAATGGTTCAGCAACCACTTCCAGCAAGTTAAGTGTCGGTAAACAGCGATAATTCACTCCCAAAGAGCTTATTAGAAGCAAATAAACCACTGCTTCCACGGTGCTCGCTGCAAAACGCTCCGCACCTAACGGCATCATTGGCAGCGAACGACAGGAGAGCTCACAGATGGCTCGGTCGGGAAGATCCATCCCAGCGAGAAAAGATGTCAGTTACCCTGATGGGCTCTAAGGGCTGTGCTCTCCTGTGACCCTCCAGAAGCCACGCTCCAGGTTTAAGTGGAGGGCTACAGAAGTCAGCAGTATCAGTGGTTACTGTCCCGGACAGCAGCTGTCACAGTCAGGCGGCAGCTGCCCCGCTGGGCACATGAAAGTCATTTCTGAGCCCAGAGAAAGATGCACCCAGGAGGTAACTGAAGCCTCGGAGGCAGCAGCATCCCCCCCACTTAGAATCATCAGGGGTCAGAAGGAACCTGGAAAGACCATCCAGTCTGATCCCCCTGCCACAGCAGCATCACCCAGACCAAGTCCAGGTGGGTTTCAGGCGTCTCCAGATGAGACACAGGGGTGCTCTCCCAACACAGAACCCCAAGCACTGAACTTCAGCTGATATCACTAAAGCCCTCCTCCAGGTCCAGCTGGTCCCAGAAAGAATCTGCCAAGACTACTTGTTCCAAGGGTTCAGCTCCATCTCCCATCATCAGCTGGCAGCTGATGGCAGCTGGCTGTCCCGCAAGAACTGGCTGGAAGGATCTCAATCCTATTTCTACTGGACAGGACCCAAGATTCAAGCACCATGCCAGCAGGGAAGACCTCAGCTGCACTCAGCTTGAAGGGGAACCCTGACCTGCCTTCCTCTCACGTACCCACCCCCTAACTTGTTTACCTTCACAGTTCCTCAGCGTGAGACCTTCATCCTCTCCTGAGGCTGAATGAGAGCGTCAGCTCAGGGCCATGACATTCCACACCAGGCTGCCTGGATGGACAGTACTGTGAGAACCCCAGAGCCTCCGACTCCCCTCCTTGCTCTGACACCAAGAAAAACCAGGGCAGGCTGCCTCAGTGGCCTTCCAGGAGAGTCCTCTGTCAGAAACCACCTCAGCTGCGACAGAGCTGCTCGCTGCTCACTGCCTCCCTTCTCTCTAAGGGTAACGTTTAATAAATCAAGCGACTGGGAGGTGCTGTTGCTGATTAAAACCTTCCAAGGCGACGCCAAGCTCTACGGGCGTGGATTGAAACGTCGGCATCCCCCAACACGGCTACAGCACGACTGCCCAGAGACAAAGACGTTGCTTCTTGAAGAACACCACCTCCATCCCTCCCTCCCTCCCTCCCTCCCTCCCACCTTTCCACTCATCCTCCCGCTGCCACCAAGGCTGCTGTCACCTGCCCGAATCCACACTCCACCAAACAAATGACAGGAGCTTTAGGAGCACTTGGGCTGAAGAGAGGGAAATCGGGTGTCTGCTGAAAGCCCTGCAGGGCTCTGCTAGAATCCAGAAGCCTCTCAATGTCAAGGACCACGCGATCATTGTTAATAACCTTCAATTCATCATTTCATAGGGAATCCATTCCAATTAAAATCTATTCAAATAGTAGCTAGAAAAATTCCATACTATTGATCCCGAGGAGGAACCAGCCTAGTTAGGATTATTAATCATACTTGAGTACCTCATAAAACACCGGGCTAGAGCCGTGCTTTATGCTGGTGTCACAGAAAGAGCTTAAACCAACCTCCCCAAACCCAAACCCAAACCCTTTCATTCGTGGAAGGTGCCAGGGCTCTGCACGGAAACAGCTCACAGCACTGCTGCCTGCCTGTCTGCAAGCAGGAAAGGAGGGTGCTCTATCACACGAAGCATAAAAGCCATCAGGAGTGAACTGAAGGGAACCCTTTCACTGGAAAACCTGCCTGACACACGGGCTTTCGGAGCGAGAGGGCTGTAAACAGAGCGGGCTCACTGCACACTGCTCACAAACACGGCTTCACAGAAGGTGTAAAAGGGAGGGGGGGCTTCTCCCATCGCCTCAAATCCTTCCTGTGGGGATGAATCTGTGTTGCACAGGCTGGAGGGGCTAGGAACAGCAGGAGGAGAAATGCTTCAGATGCCCGCAGGCAGCAGCAGCAGCACCAGCTTCAGCCCATGAGAAAGCTGGAGTGAGCACCGCTCAGCTGAGCGAAGGGCCCAATCCACCCAGCCTTCAGAGCAGAGTTCCTATCGAGTGGGAACTGATCTCACCTCTGCTCAGTCAACCTGAACAGCATCTGCTGCTGCCAGAGACAGAGAGGTACTGGATCTGAGCAAGGACAGCGTTTCTCATCTCCTTATGCCCAGCACTACCCACTCAGTGTGACCATCAGAGCGTGGGCTGGTGAAGACAGCCAGATTCTGACTGTTTCCAAGCACAGTCCGAGGGGTCGGAAGCTCAGTCAGGGGTCCAGTTTCCTAAGTTCTGTTAGGGAACAGCTCTCAACCCTGAGTTTAGCCTGCGCCTGATTTTATTCTCTCTAGAAACAGCAAACACGCTACCCTGCAACCGGCACCACCTCACGGGATGCAGACTGGGTCTATTTAAGCTCCGCGTGAAAGACTGCACCTATTCCTGGAACCCCTTGCATCAGCCTGTTCTTTGGGGCTGGTGAAAACAAGGGATGTGTGCTGGCACCGACCACAAACAGCTGCTGGTAAATCACAGCCTCCAACCGCTCCAGACTTCCCCAGCGTCTTTCACCACCGGCTGCCACGCAAACAGCATCGCTCGAGATCTCTGAAGCCTCCAGACAAATTGGTTTCTCTCTTTCCAGTGTACGTGTGGGGAAATACTCGCCTCTGTGTGTCTGTGTGCGTGTACATATGTGTGTGTGTGTACATACGTGTATGTGTGTGTTCAGGTGACAGCACTCACCCGGCTGGTCAGACGGTTTCAGACAGGCACTAGCTCAGCAAGACTTTGCAGACCAGGTCTAGTGGGTCCAAAGAAGGGCAGTGAAGCTGGGGAAGGGCCTGGAGGACAGGTCTGATGAGGAGAGGCTGAGGGAGCTGGAGTTGGTTAGTCTGGAGAAAAGGAGGGTCAGGGGAGACCTTACTGCTCTCTAGAACTATCTGAAGGGAGGGTGCAGAGTGGTGGGGTGTCTCCTCTTCCCAGCCACTAGTGATAGGACAAGAGGAAACGGCCTCAAGCGGTGCCAGGGGAGGGTTAGTTTGGACATCAGGAGAAATCCCTCCCCTGACAGAGTGCTCAGGGGTTGGATCAGGCTGCCATCAGGTCACCTCCAGGTCACCATCCCTGGAGGGGTTCAAACACCGAGCAGCTGTGGCCCTGGGGAACAGGGTTGAGTGGGCAGGATGCTGTTGGTTTGATGGTTGGACTGGATGAGCTGGGAGGTCTCTTCCCACCCGAAGGACTCCGTGACTCTATGCTTTGCCAGCAGGCTGACTGCTGAGACATTTGCAAAGCAGGAAGAGAAAAAAGGAAGAAACCAACATTAACAAAATCTTTAGGGAAGCAGATCACTGCCACCACGTCCCTGCACTCGTATGAAGCAGCCCCAGTACCCTGAGCAGACCACTGCCACCACGTCCCTGCACTCGTACGAAGCAGCCCCAGTGGCCTGAGCTGCAGTAGTATTCCTCGAGGTTCATGAAGACAGGAGCACATCAGCTAACACAGCTGAAACTGCCTGGAAGTTCACAGGTACCAACCTCCTAGTGGCATCCCCGTTCCCTCAGTCCTAGCGAACACTCGGCCTGTGCTGCAGGGCAGTGCAGTGCTCACCCTACGCGGGGCGCATCACCACGTGCTGTCCAGTGCATCAGAACCCGTCCTGCCTGCCAGATCAACCACCCGGCTACGTGCCATGAACAGGTATCAGCGCCACAGCCGCAGCTGACAGCTAACTAAGGGAACCAGAGTAATTCAGTGCTCTGCCAGGGACCACTGCCTGCGCTGCCAAGCACGTTCTGCAGGGCAGCCAGCAGCCTCGTGAGATTCAAATCGCTGGTGCCGTCGCTGGAGCTGGATGCGTGTCGGCGCTGATGCATGTGCTCTACAGGTTTTGTCTGAGCTCAGATACACACGGCACAACGATGCTCTGCTTCAGCTACAACAAACGACAACTGCAGAGATCCCCTCAGAGCATCCTCGGGACCTGGGAAAATTGATTTTTGCAGGTTTTAACGGTCCCTAAACTCTGAAAAAGCTCCCAGGAGCAGCTCTGCTTCTGGCTCCAGAGCCTACGTCCTCTGCAAGGGATGAAAATGTCCTCCCTCCCCGGGGGGAAGTACAACAAAGCCTGTTCTTCTGCAGCCTAATGAACAGCAGCTAAGTCCTTGCACCGACTTGGCGGAGCAGCGCTCAGTACAAGAGCTGGGATTCCGCCTGCTCCTGTCATCCCTGCAGGATCTGCCGGCCAAAGGAGAGAAAGGGATGCCAATCTACAGTGAAAATAAATCCATAGTGCAGGGCCACAGACTGTCAGGGCTTGGGAGGGACCTGTGAGGGTCACTGAGTCCAACCCCCCTGCCACAGCAGGACCAGAACTAGGGCAGATCACTCAGAGAAGCATCCACATAGGGCTGGAAAGGCTCCAGAGGGGACTCCACAACCTCNTTGAACTGGATGATCTTTCCAGGTCCCTTCCCATCCCTAAGGATTCTATGAATTTCCAACAGGCAGGAACTGCAGCCGTGCAAGTGTGTGAGAGAAAACAGTGGCCAAGCATCCTCCAAACCAGAAAAGCACTCGGAGAAAGCTGTCACGGTAACAACCTGCACTAGGAACACAGGAGCCCTAACAAGGGGACGAGTGGGCAAAGGCTGGAGAAACGAGGGGCAGAACCAGCTTCAGAGAGCAACCGACATAAACAGCTTTGCTGCCTGCTCTGTAGTGGAGAAGCTGTACCTCAGGCTTGGTTCCTGCAGACACACACTCCAAGCTGGTGTAAATGAGGAGGTAAGCGATGGGAGTACTGCTGTCATCCTGTCACTCACTGTCCCCCCACTCCCAAACGATTCCATGAACACAGCTCTGCTGCACAGGCTGAGGGATCCCTGGACCAGGNACGAGGGGCAGAACCAGCTTCAGAGAGCAACCGACATAAACAGCTTTGCTGCCTGCTCTGTAGTGGAGAAGCTGTACCTCAGGCTTGGTTCCTGCAGACACACACTCCAAGCTGGTGTAAATGAGGAGGTAAGCGATGGGAGTACTGCTGTCATCCTGTCACTCACTGTCCCCCCACTCCCAAACGATTCCATGAACACAGCTCTGCTGCACAGGCTGAGGGATCCCTGGACCAGGCTGCACAGAGAGGGGGTGGAAGCCCCATTCCTGGAGCCATTCAAGCTCAGGCTGGCTGGGGCTCTGAGCAGCCTGGTCTGGGGAGAGCTGGCCCTGCTTGGGGCAGGGGGGTTGGACTGGGTGCCCTGTGGAGGTCCAACCCAGTCTATGATTCTATGCTGCTGCCCTGAACTCCTGGCAGTAACCATTGAGTGACAATGACTCACAGACCCGTGGTGTCCACAGGGGAACCAGAGAGAAACCACAACGGGGAAGATGGGGAACACGCAGCTCTTGATGCCAAACACAGGTGTAGGGAGAAATCTATCTGAGGGTGGTGATCAGCGGAGCCAGATCTACAGCAGTGTGTCCTCACTGCCCACGACACTAAAATCCCACGCTCTGTAGGCCGGGGCAGTGGTGGCTGGGGATCAGAACTTGACAGTCTGGCAGACTCTCAAGAAACACGTGAGCTGTAGGGGAAGAGAGAACCCAGCCAACACAAAGGGATGGAGGAACACTGCCTGAAACCATGGATTAGAGGAACAGGAACCATTCCAAACATCTGGGTGAGCCACTGATAGTTCAGCCTGTGCTCTGCCTTCGACACTCCCCAAGACGAGGTGAGCTCGTACTCACAGATCATGGCAGAATGAAGGAGCCCTCCAGCTCCTCATCACAATCCACATGACACCAAGCCTGGAGGAACAATCCAGCAGAGACATAAGCTCTCGCAGATAAAGTGCAGCTTACTGAGCTAATCAGAGAGTTTTTCCCCAAACCCAGCGAGGAAGGCTTAATCAGGAACAGAAAGTCATGTGTGAAGGACACTGGGTTAAAAATACCCTGCATGTACTGAGGAACTCTATTTTTTCCCCCTGTGATGTGACATATCATGGGCACGGAACCAAAACACCACCAAAGTGTGTGGTTTATGCTATCTCACCGGACCAGCAAACACCACTTAACGCAGAGAGCGCTGCAGATCTGTAGGAGAGGGATCTGTGTGCTCCTTCACACCACTGCCACAACCATCGCGTCTCTTCCACGTCACCAAAAGGCTGAATAGAGAGCTAATAGCAGCAGTCATCACAAACCGGCTCCACCTCATTAGGAAAATACGGACGAGCTTTGTTGTTCCTCCTGGTTCCCCGTCTTCTCATCAGGATCTCCATACGGAGCCCAGCTTTGCCTTTTCTTTGCAGCATAAATTAGAAGCACTCTATTCAAGGCAGTAAAATTACTCCGACACGAAGAAGGCACCAGCCATCTGCAGAAACCCAGGCTAGCGGGTAATTTCCCCCTGACAGCTCCCAGGTTACGGAGCTCACTCCTTCACCTAACACTGCAAGTAAACAACGCATGCCAAGAGCACAGTGGCTGTCAAGACCGCCGGTCCCCTGCCTGCGCCCTTCACCTGCAATTGTTTCCCTCTTAGCGAGCAGGCTGCTGCCACCGAGCTGCAGGCTGAGCCTATTCATCACGCAAAGCAGGCAGCTGAGCACCTCCGTGTATTTATGCCTGATTTTACCTTCCTTCCCACCTTGGGAAGCTCTGGCATCTACCAGCATCAAGTCACCTCTTAACACCCTCAGGCAAACTTCTCCTGCCTGAGCGCGAGACCTGTGCGCGGCGCAACGGTGGTTCCTACCTTGTGTGAGCAGCTGGAGGTTTCGGACCTCTTCCCTCACCTTCAGCTGAAGGACTTGCTGCAGAATGTGCTGGCGCAGGCTTTCCTGGGCGATGCCCATTCGTTCGAGCTTTTTGTCAGTCAGTCGCAGCAAAGCACGGCCTGGGGGCAGAAGGCAAAAGCAACAGTCACCTCGGGAATGCCACCCAGGCGCTATTCTCCTGGGGAGGGGACAACTCGCTACACAAAGCCTTCTCGGCCCTGAAATACCTCAGGCTGGGGAGGTACGGTTTCACTCGGTAAGGGTTTCCTTACTGTGATAGAACGGTGGGGGGTGGAAGACCTCTGGAGATCCTGAGACCACAGAATCATAGCATCCTTAGGGATCAGAAGGGACCTCAAGAGATCATCCAGTCCAACCCCCTGACACAGCAGGATCACCCAGACCCAGTGGCACAGGAACACAGCCAGGTGGGGCTGGAACGTCTGCAGAGAAGGAGACTCCACAGCCCCCCTGGGCTGCTCCACTCCTCTCTTCTCAGTTGTCTGCCCTGTTTTGGTGTTTGTGAGGCGTTTGTGAGGTACCCTGTGCCCTACTAGAGAGCAAACTGCTGCCAGGTGCCAGCCAGTCTCAAACCAGGCAGGATATCCCCCGTAGATCTACAGCTGGTCCAGGTTCCTAAACAGACCCTCGTCTATCTCTGTGCACCTAACGTTCCTGTCCAGAAACCATCAACGCAAGTGACTGGTACCAGTTTAATCCCTTAGCATGAATACTCTTGAGTTCAGGGATGGCCAGTGTGATAGCACCATTTCTCAGCAGAACTCTGTACTTCATGGTCCAAATGCATCTCAAAAGCAGACTACCCCAGCAAAGCAGGGCAACAGAGCCAGAGACATCCCTTCACGTCATCACCCGAATGATCGGGTACCCTGCTACCGAGTGCTGGGGGCAGCGCAGGGCCCCTCACTTCAACAACGAGATTGAGGGGCTGGAGCGGGTCCAGAGGAGCAAGGAGGCTGGGGAAGGGACTGGGGTCACGCTGAACCATGGTCCCACAGAGACTGTAACCTCAAACAATTCTGCAGTCCCCTGGATCCTGCTGGTGGAACCCTGACTCCACCTTTTGGGCAGGAAGATGCTCTAGGTAAACGAGAGGGCAGCAGAACCGTGGCTGAGCCATCAGCAGAGAATCAAAGCATCAGGCAGAGCGTTGCCTTCAAAAGAAAACCCAAACCTCCTCTGCCTGGTCTTCCAGCACTGCTGTGAGCGTGTCCTGCAGCCTTCTCTCACCCCTCCTCTCACCCTGGATTCCCACTGCACACACCTGCTAGCCAAAGGCATCCCGGCCAACACCAGCAACTCACAGCCCGGAGCACGGGCTGTTCTGGGGTCACTTTTTAACAGCCTCGATTTTTTATCTCCCCTTGGGCTTCTCAGGCTGTGTTAGAGGATGATAGCCAAGGGCAAGTGAGGCCTGTGGCAAACGAGCAGCCTCTGCTACCGTACGCATGGCTTCACGCTCACAAAGCAGCCAGGAGCACTGGGTGTCTGAGATGGTTTGAACTGGAAAAATGAAGATGAAAGAACCCAAAGGGACCCACAGGACTTGCCCTACACGAAGCAGACAGCAGAGTCCTCTTCCATAGCAGGATGACTCTGAGCCAGCAATGTGCTCTGGTGGCCAAGAGGATCAAGAGCATCCTGGGGGGGATCAGAAGGGGGTGATTAGCAGATCCAGAGAGGGTCTTCTCGCCGTCTACTCTGCACTGGGCCCCTCAGTTCCAGAAGGACACAGAGCTGCTGGAGGGTGTCCAGCACAGAGCAATGGAGAGGATGAAGGAAGGAGAGCAGCTCCCTGATGAGGAAAGGCTGAGGGAGCTGGGGTTCTTGAACCTTGAACCTCCTCCTGGGAGGAGGCTGAGAGGGGACCTCATTCATGTCTGATGTTGGTAAATAGGGGAGGGGTGGGTGTCAGGAGGATGGAGCCAGGCTCTGCTCAAGGGCATCTGGGGACAGGACAAGGGGCACTGGGTGCCAGCTGGAACAGAGGAGGTTCCCTCTCAATCTCAGCAGGACCTTCTTCCCAGGGAGGGTCCCGGAGCCCTGGACCAGGCTGCCCAGGGGAGCTGTGGAGTCTCCTTCTCTGCAGACGTTCCAGCCCCGCCTGGCTGTGTTCCTGTGCCATTGGGTCTGGGGGATCCTGCTGTGGCAGGGGGACTGGACTGGATGGTCTTTTGATGTCCTTTCTGAGCCCTAATGACTCTAACCACCCGACTTCAGTCACAGGCAGCTCTGTGAAGCAGCCAGTGGTCTCCTGACACAACACAGTGTCAAATCCCGGGCTATCAGTAATAACAAAGCAGGGTGCTATCGATCAGATAACGAACGGACACGGTTCCTACATCCTCTGTCCTTCCAACGTCTCACGAGCGCTACAGCTACAGAGGATGACCTTTTGATTAGGAAACCTTCCTTTGTAATCATAAACAACCCCGTGGGTTAAGGGAATAAGAAAATATGGAAATCAGTCTCCTAGAGATCAATGCCAGCTGTCCAGCTCCCCAGTGATACAGGCAGTAAAAATGACTTCCATTTTTACAGGGCCTTATCAGGCTGCAGCATCTTAAAGCAATTTGTGAAGGCGGTGCAGCAGCCCAAGAGGATGCTCTGCGGTGCCGATCCGGCAAGACACGGCGACCACAAACAACCAGGGCATCGGCATCACGGGTGACAACGGGCGCCTTCTCAGGGCAGGCAGGCAGCAACGTTCTGTCAAAGGACAGGCAGCCACCACGCGGCTCATCCAGTGGCCCCATCCATGTCTTGTCGGCCACAGACACGGTCATTACTCCTCACTTCCTCTGGGCAGCCCTTCTTTTCCCAGTCAGGTTGGCTCCCCACCCCAGCTGATGACTTCGGAAGATGAGACATCTCCTTTCAGCTCCTGGCACGCCAGTTCCTCTGGGGCTCAGGCATTTTTCCAGTGCCTTTGACTCATCCTATCTGCAGCAGCTTGCCCAAGTTGCCTTCATTTAACTCCTTCCTGCACAAAGCCCACGGGGACACTGAGAAGCAGGGACGAGGGGGGAAGGCAGGCATCCACAGAGCTCAGAACACTGTAAGCGTTCTCCAGAGAGGCTGAGGAGTCTCCATCTTCCACAGAACGACTGAGGCTGGCAGAGCCCTCTGAGCTCCTCCAGCCCAGCCCAGCACCCAACATCACCCCATCAGCCACCCCAGGGCACTCAGGGCCACAGCCAGGCTGTCCTTCAACACCTCCAGACACAGGGACTCCCCCACTGCCCTGAGCAGCCCAGTCCAGGCTCTGAGCACCCTTTCTGGAAGGAAAGGCTCCTAAAAGGTCATCGTTGATAACTTTCAAACCTGACTAGAAAGGTCCTGAGCTACAGGCTACAGCTGCCCTGGCTTTGATAGGAGAAGCTGGAAAAGAAAAAGATGGAGGAGGTGCTCTCCACCATCAGCTGCTGTGTGATGCTGCCTGAAGGATCTCCAGATAAAGATCTGTTTTCTTTGGCAAAGAGAGGATCAGCAGAGGAAATGAATGAGCAGCCACAAACGATGGATGGATGGTGGTTCTGGCAAGTTAGAACAGAGAGAGCTGCAGAGTGACAAACTGGGGAGAGGCTCTTCACCTTCACAAAGTCCTCTGTACCGCAATCTTTTAAATCACATGGCACCACAGGGCATTTCTGGGCATAGTCAGAGCAGATGATCAACAAACCTAAGTTTGGGCAGGCTGGGGCAGTGGGCAGAGGCCAACGGGATGCGGCTGAACAGGGCCAAGGGCAGGGTCCTCCACTTTGGCTACAAGAACCCCCAGAAGAGCTCCAGCCTGGGGGATGAGTGGCTGGAGAGCAGCCGGGCACAGAGGGACCTGGCAGCACTGGGTGAGAACGGGCTGAACAGGAGCCAGCAGGGTGCCCAGGTGGCACCAAAGGCCAGTAGCATCCTGGCTCACATCAGCACTACTGTGGCCATCAGAGGAGGCCTCCCCTCAAGCCCTGGGGGCAGTTCTGGGCCCCTCACTGCAAGAAAGAGATGGAGAGGCTGGAGCAGGTGCAGGGGAGCAACAAGGCTGGGGAAGGGACTGGAGGGGGAGGCTGGTGAGTAGAGGCTGAGGGAGCTGGGGGGGTTCGGCCTGGAGGAGAGGAGACTTGGGGCAACCTTATCCCTCTCTATAACTCCCTGAAGGGAGGCTGCAGTCAGCTGGGGGTCAGGCTCTTCTCCCAGGCACCCAGCACCAGGACAAGAGAACAGGGCCTGAGGCTGCCAGGGGAGGGTTAGGTTGGCTGTGAGGAAGCCCTTCCTCTCCTGCTCAGGATGGATCAGCCCCAGAATGTTCGGGGATACCCCAAGGGCAGACAGAGAATGTAAAACCCTCTGCAGTTCAGGCCCAGATTGATGGCCTCATTTCTTCTAATATGACCTAGCTGCTGCAGATCTCATTTGATGAAGACAGAATGAAACGACAACGTGAACGGAGGGCCAACCACTGCCACAGAACATTAACACGGCTGTGAGCACTGGTCCAATGAGGTGGGCACTGGCCCCAGCACAGTATCTCACCACCATCAATGGTCGTACCTCCTTGCACCAGTGCAGAGCACCTCTCTCCTCCCCGAGCCCGTGAAGCTGCACAAACTGCCAGTTTACGGGTACCTAGAGGGACCCCACGCAAGGATCCCGGGAAATGCAGGGAAGCCGGAGCAGAGCGTTAGCAAGGGGCTGGTCCCACACACTCAAAACGCTGCAGGAAACCTGAAGGGGGTGAGAATGGTAAAACACTACCAGGGGCGAAGGATGGGTGTGAAACACGGCCAAGGAGGGTGATCTCACCCCTGAGCTCCACGTGAGGTGCACCCCTGCATGTCAGCACGAGGTACTCAGCGCGGCATGGCACAGCGAATGCAGGAGAGAAAGAACACGGTGATGAAGAGGACACTGGAGAAAGCCCTAACGCCGTTCAGCAGAGGAGATGAACACCAGGAAAAGAGAAGAATGACTGAACTAAGGAGCTAAGCTGAAAAGGGTGCGAATTAGAAGTGAGGACACTGGGTTCATAGAATCATTAGGGCTCAGAAGGGACCTCAAAAGACCATCCAGTCCAGTCCCCCTGCCACAGCAGGATCCCCCAGACCCAGTGGCACAGGAACACAGCCAGGCGGGGCTGGAACGTCTGCAGAGAAGGAGACTCCACAGCCCCCCTGGGCAGCCTGGTCCAGGGCTCCGGGACCCTCCCTGGGAAGAAGGTCCTGCTGAGATTGAGAGGGAACCTCCTCTGTTCCAGCTGGCACCCAGTGCCCCTTGTCCTATCCCCAGATGCCCTTGAGCAGAGCCTGGCTCCATCCTCCTGACACCCACCCCTCACAGATTGAGAGACAGCAATGAGGTCCCCCCTCAGCCTCCTCTTCTCCCATCTCCAGAGCCCCAGCTCCCTCAGCCTTTCCCCATCAGGGAGCTGCTCTCCTTCCTTCCTCATCTTCACTGCTCTGTGCTGGACACCCTCCAGCAGCTCTGTGTCCTTCTGGAACTGAGAAGGACAAAGCAGAAATCAACTTTTCAGAGCAAACTTGAGCTGGCTTCCTGATGCTGTTCCTGATAACCCATCGCATCTTCTGCCGTCCTGAGTTGTCTGCTTCCCACATGAGAGCTCAGACCGTGCCTCTGCTTCTCGTGCCAGTCCCATGAGCCGGGTGCGTCAGACACATCCACCGCTTTGTCCTCGCTGCCCCGTGGCAAAGCTACAGCCTGTCTGGCCAAAGCAGTTCGATCTGGCTCAGTTTACTGCTTGTTTTGCCCTAAGCCTTGTGCAGACAGGCGGTTCCCTGCAGCTTGCACTGCCCCCCTCTCTGTCCCACTTCAGCTACCTAATCCCTCACTGATGAGACAAGACTCACTTGCTTCCAAAGTGGAAATGGGTTCATATTTCACTGGACTCACCACAGCAGAGGCCTTATCGATCTGCCGACCAGCCCAGCAGCAGCTGCCAGCCCAGGAGAAGGAGAATCAGAGCCCACAGATGGCTGTGGGTAGCTGGCTGGGAGAGGGCCTTGCGAGGAGCACGGGAGCAGCTGACTGACAGGGCCTTGCAAGGAGCACGGGAGCAGCTGACTGACATCTCTGAACTGGTGCATTTTTGGATGAGCAGGAGTCAGACAGCTCATTGACGGCGTCAGGATGAAGACCACGGGAAATGATGGCCCTGCTCAACAGAGCGTGGAGGGAACTGGGAAAGGCAGCACTGGGCTGGCCCTGGGTTGGCAGCTGGTGGGGTTGAGTTGATGGTTGGACTTGATGGTGTTGGGGATCTCTCCCAACCTTAATGATTCTGTGACTGTCTAAGGCGAGGGGAAGTTCTGCTGAACCAAGGGATCAGCGCTAAGAGCCTCGCCGACGCTTCAGTGACCGCTTCATCAGTGTCAGAAACACTCGGATTTAGAAACAAATTGATGCCTGGGCTGTGCTAAATTCAGATTGGAAACTGCAATTACGCTGAAGAGCCACTGCTTTAATAACCTGTTCATGCTTCTGCTCAGAAGTGTGGAGGACGGGCAGAAAGGTGCAAGGAGCTGTGACCTGAGAGGGCTTTGGAGGAAATAAACTGCCTTCAGTGGAGCTTTATTTGCAGCAGCAACAATAGCCACCACTTCCTCCTGTCAGAACTAGAAGCAGACATGCTGTGAAGACAAAGGATGCAGACACCATCCCGAAAGTGCCTCTGTTTACATTGCTGCTTTATTTTAGTTGGACCAGACCTTAATTGACCACGGTGACTGTGTTTGCTTTGAGGAACTCTACTGCGGGGCTGGCCTCATCCCAACCCAGCAAATAATGAATGGGCAAGAGCCAGAAAATCATCTTATTCTTCTTTCTTGGCGTTAACCAACCAAGGTGTGTCCAAAGCTAAGCTGAACCGTGAGCAAATGCCTTCCTGTGCTTCCACTGGAGTCACGCTGACCTCTCCCATTCCTGTGCTGGCCAGACAGTCACTCCTGCAGCTCGGGGGGCAGTGCTGCGCTTGTTAGCAGGATGAGAAAGCCCAGGAGTGCTGGCTCTCATGCTGGAGAACTTCCTCAGCCAGACAACTGCGATACTCATCAGCCTTAGAATCACAGAGGCATCTAGGTTGGAAAAGACCACAAAGAGCCTGGAGGCCCTTTCCAGCCAGGAGGCTCTACGATCGTCAATTCCAACCGCTGCCCTAGCGCTGCCAACGCAACACCACACCACATCCTTCAGCAAGACGTTTACGCGTGCTCTCAGTATCTCCAGGGATGGGGACTCAACCGCTTCCCTGGGCAGCCTGTGCCAGTCCCTGACACTGGGCCTTAGCCCATGGGCCCAGTCTGCCCAGATCTCTCTGCAGAGCCTCCCCATCCTGACAGAGATGAGCACTCTCACCAACCTGGAGTCACCGCGGACTGAGCGAGGGTGCCCTCAGCATCTTAGCCAGATCACTGATATTAAAGACATCAAGAAGGACCTCACAGACAAAGAACAGAGTTAGCTACCACATTCCGAATCAATTACTCCAGCATCCAGTGATTTAACTGTTCCTTCCTAAACACCTTTATTCTAAGATGACATTGGTCACCAACAACAGGACAAGAGCAACCGACTTCAAGTGGTGCCAAGGGAGGGTTAGGTTGGCCATCAGGAGCAGTCTCTTCCTGGACAGAGTGCTCAGGGGTTGGAACAGGCTGCCCAGGGAGAGGGGAGTCACCATCCCTGGAGGGGTTCAAACACCGAGCAGCTGTGGCCCTGGGGAACAGGGTTGAGTGGGCAGAGCGGGGTTGGGGTGATGGTTGGACTGGATGAGCTGGGAGGGCTCTTCCAACCTGACTGACTCTGTGAATCCACCCAGAGAAGAGAAGGGGTTAACGAGAACTTGTGCACGGCGATTACTGGAAGCAGTTCAGTGAGTAATTTACTGCACTGATGGGAACTACATCGATTCCTTACAAGTCTCGAGTAAAAGACCGCTCGACAGTGCTGTTCTTCAGCCGAACGTATTCGGGACCTGATGATTTTAATAGGAGGAAATTGTAGTAACTTGAATTCCCCTCTGCAATATAAATTCAGGCACAAATCATATTACCCCACTCTTCAAATGTACTGCGAGACGTGAGACGACCATTTTTAGTGCTCTCAGGAAGGACTCGCTAGGACCCACAAAGTAAATGATGGATAAATGTAAACCTTGAGCAGGCAGCCTATAAATCCCCGGTGCTTGTCGTACGGACGCTGCACCCTGCTTCCTGGCCACAGAGGATTATCTATTCTCTACAGCTAGATCTCAAGAGATAAAGACACCTAATAACGGACTCGTGCTCGTTGCACAGCGTCCTTGTTAAGAAACACAACCCAGGGCTGTTGTTTGCTGGTATCTTTGAGCGAGATGTATGGTTCCTCTAGTCAAATAAACAACCTCAAGGTCTTTTTTGTTTGTGATGGAGCGAGTGAATCTGTCATCACCTTTGATTTTGTCCAGCCTCAGCAGGACACGGAGTTCTTCAATCCCTAGTTAATCTAATGTCGCTCAGCGTGCAACCCATTATGCATCACATATCCCATTTCTTTATTAATTAAAAAATCACATTAGATCATGCCTGCTGGCAAAGCTCCTGTTCATTTATTCAGGAGTAAACACACATTCATATATTTCAGTGCACAGCGTCTACCCAGAACAGATTAGGCAAGGGAAAGCCAATTTGGAAAGCGGTAGAGTCGACCGAGCCCTCTACAGCATCTCAAACAACAGCCCTTCCCAGACCTGCTACCCAAACCAGTTCCCTTCCAGAACGAAAGGATCCTGGTCTCTACAAGAGAAATAACCACACGACCCACGCACTAGAAACCCCGCTGCTCGCTCTTCAAGTGCCTAACCCAACCAGACCTGGGAGATCCTGAAGACCACAGGGGACTGTCCCACCCACCCCTCGAGTCACTCAGCCTCAGGCTGGCTGGGGCTCTGAGCAGCCTGGTGTGGGGAGTGCTGGCCCTGCTTGGTGCAGGGGGGTTGGACTGGATGCCCTTTGGAGGGCCCTTCCAACCTTACCATTCCATGATTTCCGAAGCAAAATGGGGCCTGCAGTTCTGTCCAGAAGCAGACGAGGGACGTGTGGCCAGCAAAGGGAGCCTGCCCCGGGAAGGAGGGTGGAATGCCTGCTGTCATTCAGTTACAGGATGAACAATACCTGCTCCTGCCAGAGCCCAGCGTACCCACGGAGGTCTTGTGCACAGCACTAGCAGGGACCACTCGTGAGGATGAAGCCCAAGCCCAGCCTCTGGGAACCTGCCTCCCCCAGCCAAGGCGCAGGCACTGTCAGTAAATCCTCCCGCCCGCTCTCACTTGCTGCTGATCGATCCCATCAATAACCCGAAGGTGCTGTGCCCCAGAACACACACCAAGGACACGACTGCCCGCCGCACAACACACGGGAGGGCGAGGACAGCCAGCCCACCTGCACGCACTGCATGCACTGCCTCCCGTGGCTTTGCAGCCCCTCGCGCGATGCTCCAGGGGACCCTCTCACCCACTGGGCGATGCTGTGTGCCGTGCAGCGTTCGGGCTGAAACCTCCAGCATGAAGGAGCGTTTGGCACCTTTTTAATGCATCTGCTGAGCTCCCTTTCGTGTCAGGCTTGGAAGAAATAAGGACCCCGCATAACAGGACCAGACAGCTTCCTGCACTGCAATCCCAGCGGAGCAGAAGGGGGGACCTTAGGTGTTCCAGTAATCACTGGATTTCTCAGCCACTGCTTTGCTTGAAAAGGAGCAGCGTTAGGTGTTAGTGAACACTACAACAAGCTTTCTCACCCCAGAGCTGAGGTCCACACGCTATTCCAGCAGCTCCCAGGCCGAACCCCAAGCTCCCTCCTGCTCCACGCTGCCATCCCCAAGCTGCGGCGCTTCCCTCCCCCTGCCTGAGCAGGCTCTACCCTTCGTTGTTTTTTAATCAAACCCGAAATTGAGGAGGCTCTGTGTTAATTGTGATGGCATTAATCATTCATGCTAATAAAGAAGGAGAATGAGAGCAGCGTGCTCACAGGTTGAGCACCACAGACGGCTTCCACTCTCCGAACCCCAAGGAAGGATCAGTCCCACCTCTCCTCGTGCATTTCTGTGCTCTGTACTGAGTTGTTCCCAGGGGGGTTAACTAGAGCTCAAGCTCCTCTGATCATGGAATGGTTTAGGTTGGAGGAGATCTCAGAGCTCACCCAGCTCCTGCCATGGGCAGTGACACCTCTCACCACAGCAGGGTGCCCAGAGCTCCAAACAACCTGCTTTGGACACTTCTAGGGGGGATGGAGCAGCCACAGGCTCCCTGGGCAGCCTGTTCCAGGGCCTCAGCGCTTGATGCCCCCTTAGCTTACAGCTCACACTGCCCATTTCACGACCTGGGTGAAGGTAATTTCCCTACTGTAAGAGTTACCTCTGCTCAACTCCGTGCACGGTGACACAGGCACTGATCCCTTGCTCCACAGGCACTGATCCTTTGCTCCACCCAGTACAATCGACTTTGCAGGGCTCCTTTCGTTCCTTCCAGCTTTATTACTGTAGGTGTGAGGAGCATCCACCCGGATACAGGGCTTTTGTCCCTCCTGTTCAATGCTTACACCCGACCTGCAGAAGACTCTGAGCCCCCAGGCACTGCGGATCACTCACAGAAGACACCCAGGCAGTGTCTTGCTCGTGAGGGGCTGCTCCCCATAACCGACACCAGACCGGATTCCGAGGGCATTCTGCCTCCTGCACTCCGTGTGCTCGACTCAGCCCGACATCCCACAGCACTGTCACCAACCTACAGCTGCTTTACCAGCCCGACACCAGGCTTCCACCTGCACGTGAAGTCCAGCCCCCTGCTCTGCTTTGGGTCTCACCCTCCCAAGGAGCAATAAAAGCCTTCTCTCCCCTACACGGTGCGGGAGGACACTGTGCCCGCTGGTTCACACGCACGGAGGAGAGGCAGACATGCATCATCTGCAGCCTGGCACAAGACCCCTAAACCACGAGAGCCTCGAGACTCCTTCCTGAGCGCGAATGCTGAGCCACAGATTGAGTCCCTAGTCAAGTACTAAGCTGTTTGTCTTCATCTCCACTCAGTAGCCCGGTCTTCAGGCAAACTGGATTGGACTGGATGAGCTTCCGAGGTCCCTTCCGATCCCTAAGGATTCTATGCCTCTACGGGCTGTAGACACGTGTCTCGTGTAACTCCAGCAAGCATCAACACAGCAAGGGCTCCCTGGCAGTGTTCAAGGCCAGACTGGCTGGGGCCTTGAGCACCCTGGTCCGGTGGGGGTTGCCCCTGCTCATAGCAGGGGGGTTGGAACTGGATGATCTCTAAGGTCCCTCCCAAGCTGAACCGCTCTAGGCGTCTATGAACAGCAGCCACACAAACCCCAACAGCAACCACAGAGGCTGAGAAGCCATTTCCTTCACCTGCTGGTGGATGATTACAATTCCAGACCAGCCATCCCCATCTGTCTCTGCTCTTTGCTCAGTTCACTTGACTCTGGAATGCTTTCCTGGGAGCCCTCCTTGGGATACACACCGTGCTCGGCTCTCCCCACGCTGCTGTCCTGCTGCCTTCCCACTGAGCCTGCAGAGCTTCCCTGGTTCAGGATGGTCTGAGCAGCACGGCAGCGCTGGCAGCGAGAAATCCCCTCTCTACCCCCGTAGGAAATCAGCGGGGTGGTTAGCGGGATCACAGCTGTCTGGAGACGGAAGCATCAACCGCAAACCCTTGAGCACAGCTGCAGGAGGAGCTGAGCTAAATCCAACTCCTCCCAGCCTGCCCCTGAGCAATTTTCTGGTGCCTTCTGCAAACGTGGACACGCTCAGCCCATTTTCAAGACCCTGCATCTGCTCCCAGCAGCCAGGTGCCGCTTGCACAGTAAGGAGGAGACTGCACGAGGTCCGTTCTGAGTGGTGTGGGAAGCACTGCTCTTACTTAGCTAGGAAGATGAGCACTAGGCTCCTGGTGGGCACTCAAGTGCCGACAGCAAGCCAACACCGTGCCCTGGCAGCAAAGATGCCCAACAGCCTCCTGGAGTGCAGCAGGACAGCGGGTTTCCTGCAGGCTGAGGGGGGTCATCCACCCCTCTACTCAACTCTGGTGAGCTCACAGCCGGCGTTCTGTGCCAGCTGTGGGATGCTCAGTACAAGAGGGGCACAGACATGCTGGAGTAAGTGCAGCAGGGAGCTGGGATGGTGCAATGGGTCGGAGCATCTGGCAGGCAAGGAGGAGGCAGTTCAAGGGAAGCTTTTCACTGCAAATACCTGCTGAGAGGAGTAGACAGGCAACAGCCACAAACCAAACCATCAAGAGTTCTATCTAAGCTTTGAGAACCCTTTTTCACAGAATCACAGACTNCTCACAGCCGGCGTTCTGTGCCAGCTGTGGGATGCTCAGTACAAGAGGGGCACAGACATGCTGGAGTAAGTGCAGCAGGGAGCTGGGATGGTGCAATGGGTCTGGCAGGTAAGGAGAAGAGGCAGTTCAAGGGAACCTTTTCACTGCAAACACCTGCTGAGAGGAGCAGACAGGCAACAGCCACAAACCAAACCATCAAGAGTTCTATCTAAGCTTTGAGAACCCTTTTTCACAGAATCACAGACTGATTGAGGTTGGAAAAGACTCCAAGATCATCCAGCCCAGGACCTAACCACCCCATCAGCCAGACCAGGGCACCTAGGGCCACAGCCAGGCTGTCCTTCAACACCTCCAGACACGGGGACTCCCCCACTGCCCTGGGCAGTCCAGTCCAGGCTCTGAGCACCCTTTCCCTGAGGAAGGGCTTCCTGACAGCCAACCTCACCCTGCCCTGGCAGCTTCAGGCCCTGCCCTCTCATCTTGGCACTGGGTGCCTGGGAGAAGAGCCTGACCCCCATCTGACTGCAACCCCTCCACAGAGTTGGAGAGAGGGAGAAAGTCCTCCGAATGTCCTCACCAGCCTTTCCCTCCAGTCCCTTCCCCAGCCTCGTTGCTCCTCTGCACCCACTGCAGCCCCTCCATCTCTTTCTTGCAGTGAGCTTTCCCGTCACCCTGAGATTGGAATCTGCAATATTCACACCCCAGTATCTCCAGCTAGAGATGAAACCCTGCCTGGATGCCCCCCTAGGGCAGGAGAGAGAACCCATGGGGCAGCTAAGCGGGTACCACTTGAGTGGCTGTGTGAGGCACCACCTGGACAACTTGTGAGGACTGCAGGAGGACACAAGGGCATCTCCCCACACCTGCTCCAGCGAGGGCAAATCCAACCCACTCGTACGCTGCCCCCCTGCCAAGGTGGTTTGATGACCCAACGACACGCACGGCGTGTGGGTGCTAAAGGCCTGGAAAGAGTCAACTCCCTGGCTGTTCACACCGCGCCTCCGCAGTCACCACCCACCCCAGCGCTGTTCAGTGACCCCCCGTGGAGGACGGCCACCAGACTGGACACTGGGGTTTACATAAACACTGCGAGTTCGATATTCCAGCTCGGATTCTGGGCCAAGGTCAAACTGGGCAGCTTTCCTGCACTCAGAGAAAGCTCTTAGTTACCAAGGGCCAGCAAGCCCTCGACGTTTGTTTCAAGCTCACCTTCCAGCCTGGAATTAGCCAGTCCCCAAGTTCGCTGGGAAAGCTTTGCTAATCATTTGGAAGTACTTTTGAGACAGGCTGCCGAAAGCCACTGCTTCCCACAGCCTCTCGCTCCACAGAGCTGCTGGAGGGGGTCCAGCATAGAGCAATGAAGATGAGGAAGGGAGGAGAGCAGCTACCTGATGAGGAAAGGCTGAGGGAGCTGGGGCTCTTGAGCTGGGAGAAGAGGAGGCTGAGGGGGGACCTCATTCCTGGCTCTCAATCTGTGAGGGGTGGGTGTCAGGAGGATGGAGCCAGGCTCTGCTCAAGGGCATCTGGGGACAGGACAAGGGGCACTGGGTGCCAGCTGGAGCAGAGGAGGTTCCCTCTCAATCTCAGCAGGACCTTCTTCCCAGGAAGGGTCCTGGAGCCCTGGCAGGGGTTGCCCAGGGGGGTTGTGGAGTCTCCTTCTCTGCAGACGTTCCAGCCCCGCCTGGCTGTGTTCCTGTGTGACTTGGTCTGGGTGATCCTGCTGTGGCAGGGGGATTGGGCTGGATGATCCGATCCCTAAGGATTCTAGGATTTATAATTGCGGGTTCGTAACGAGGGAGCGTCTGAGACGAGGACCGTTCACACTGGTCTTCACCGCGGGTAATCCATCGAGGTGCAGAACGGCTCGGGCACGTCGCAGCGCTCTGCCATACCCAAGTGTTTACAGCACCGTAATTTACTGGGTGTTCTCCTGCCAGATGGATGCTGGTCCTGGTGTAACAGTTCCCGGGCATTTCTGCAAGTCAGCAAGAGACTGCACAAGATTTAGGGGATGCTGTTCAGCGCGAGCGAGCTCACATCAAGGGAATGCAAATACTCGCCCGCTGCTGAGGGAGCCGCTCAGACCGCATGGAATAAAAACCCCATCTTCTCCCCTGCCTTAAATTTCGAAGGCTCCTATGACTGAAAAGAGATGAAATTTCCACGTGTTCCCTCTGAATTGCATTCTGAGGACGGGCACTGCGCGAGTCATAAATCCCCAGATGCTGTAATTGTTATTTTACTGACAACTAACTAGCTGTCTGAATCAGGGGGAAAGCAAACAAACAGAGAGTCACTCCTCAAGCACCTGGTGAACATAAACAGGCTGTCAGGGAAATGAAAACCAGGCATCGTTCATCACACTCCACGAAATGAAAAGGCTCTGCGAACTCCTCACGAGTGGTGTCTCTGAAGGTCACAGCTGCACTGTAGCAGCGAGGATCTGTGAGTAAATACTCTGACTTTTTCAAAGCAGCTTCCATCGGCGCTGACAGAAATCTCTCAGACTGGGGTTGTTCAGTCTGGAGAAGAGAAGGCTCCAGGGAGACCTCACTGCAGCCTTTCGATGCTTACAGCAGGCTCACGAGAAAGATGGGGTCAATCCTCTTAGCGGGGAGTACTGCAGCAGGACAAGGGGTAGCGGCTGGAAACTAACAGAGGGGAGAGGCAGACTCACGGGAAGGATGACCTCTTCTGCCACCAAGGTGGTGACAGAGAGCCCAGAGAGGGGGGAGATGCTCCTTTCCAGGTCGGGTTGGACATGGCTCTGGGCAACCTGATGTTCCACTGACTGCGGAATGGATGGACTAGGTGGCCTTTACAGGACCCTTCCAACCCACACTGTCCTGTAGTGAGGTTCCAACAGCACAGGTCTGGATGTCTACAAATAGGGGATGGGTGGGTGTCAGGAGGATGGAGCCAGGCTCCTCTCAAGGGCATCCGGGGACAGGACCAGGGGCACTGGGTGCCAGCTGGAGCAGAGGAGGTTCCCTCTCAATCTCAGCAGGACCTTCTTCCCAGGGAGGGTCCCGGAGCCCTGGACCAGGCTGCCCAGGGGGGCTGTGGAGTCTCCTTCTCTGCAGAGGTTCCAGCCCCACCTGGCTGTGTTCCTGTGCCACTGGGTCTGGGGGATCCTGCTGTGGCAGGGGGGTTGGACTGGCTGATCTTTCCAGGTCCCTTCCCATCCCTAAGGATTCTGTGGTTCTATGATCGTGAGGGGAGACCTTATTGCCCTTCACAGCTCCCTGAAAGGAGGCTGCAGAGAGGTGGGCGTCAGTCTCTTCCCCCCAGTCACCAACGACAGGACAAGAGGAAACAGCCTCAAGTCCCTCTAGGACCATCAGGAGAAATCCCTTCCCTGACAGAGTGCTCAGGGGTTGGAACAGGCTGCCCAGGGAGAGGGGAGTCACCATCCCTGGAGGGGTTCAAACACCGAGCAGCTGTGGCCCTGGGGAACAGGGCTGAGTGGGCAGGGAGGGGTTAGGCTGACGCCTGGATCTTAAGAGGTCTCTTCCAACCCGAACGCTTCGGTGTTTGAACACTGGGTTCCCATGGATATATTGGGCCAATTTCCGCTGCACTGTCTGCACACGGGAGTATTTGTGCCACCACAAAACCCAGAGAGTAAACTGTCACACTCTTAACTATCAGCAAACACTCTGAGCCAGGCTGACACTGATTGAACAAGTAGGAAAAATCACACGTAGAGCCCAGGAAGAACAGCTGGGTAAGAGGCAGATGGGTTTAGCTCTAGCTTTACTCATTAGTTTCTCTGGCTACATGGGGAGCCTAGTTCAAGGCTCATTTGAGCTTCCCAGGGCTCGTCGGGGCTGAAGGGCCTGATCCTCAAGAAGTATAAAAGCAAACCCACAAAGACAAATCAGCCCTGCACCCAAACACACAGGGAGAGGGTGCAGAGTGCTCTGGAATCGAGAGTTGGCAGCTATTTCTGCTGAAGCACCAGCCTCGTGCTTCCCGTGCATCTTTACATCAACCTTCCCCACCTTCCAACAGCGCTGCTCTGTCAGCATCGACCCTGTTTCTCAGCAAGAACCTCCCCTGCTGAGCGACCCGCACAGCCAGGAGTCATTTTCTGATGACTCAATCCCTCAAGCTCCAAGTGACAGCTCTGGAACACACTGCGTGGCCCTGCTAAGTCCCTATATCCCCCGTTACCACATCACCTATCACCCCTCCTTTCAGCAGCCTCAGCCCCTGTCACGCGACGACACACGGTCCATCTTCCAGGCTCGGGAAAAGGCTGGGCTCCACCTTCCAGCTAATTCTGCGCTGTTCTCAGAGCATCACAAACACAGGGACTGGAGTGACCTGACCTGACTGCGTTACAACAGACCCCGCTGGTCACTACCACCTTTCTAACCAGGGATCCCATCATTCCGTTAGCTTTGGGATCAGAGCACACGAACGTGGCCACCTACAGCAGCTCCCGACGGCTTCTCTGCCGGCATCCATGGGAGAACAGGTCACCCCTGCACAAAGGAGGGACTGCTCACTGCACGGGGCTGCAACAGACCAAACACTGCGCTGGACTGCATCCTCCAGCCCACACGCTAACCCACCCTGCCAGGACAAGGGGCACCGGTGTCAGCTGGATCAGAGGAGGTTCCACATTGAGGGGAGAAGCAGCTTCTTCCTGCTGAGGGTGTCAGAGCCCTGGCAGGGGCTGCCCAGGAGGGTTGTGGAGTCTCCAGAGAAGGAGTTCAGCCTGGACTGTTCCTGTGCCACCGGATCTAGGGGCTGCCGCTGTGGCAGGGGGACTGGACTGGATGATCTTTCAAGGTGCGTGACACTCTGTCAGTCCGTGAGTTAGCCTGGAGAAAAGGAGGCTGAGAGGAGACCTCACTGCTCTCTACAGCTCCCTAACAGGAGGTTGTAGCAAGGCTGCTGCTGGTCTCTTCTCCCAATTCCTAAAGCTAGGATGAGGGGAAATGGCCTCAAGCTGCATCAGGGGAGGGTTAGATTGGATCTTTGGAAGAAGCTCTGTCCTGAGAGAGTGGTTGGGCACTGGACCAGGCTGCCCAGGGAGGGGGTGGAGTCCCCATCCCTGGAGGGGTTTAAAACTGAGTAGCCAGAGCCCTTGAGGCCATGGTCTGGGGGTTGGGGAGCTGTTGGGATGAGGGCTGGGCTGGGTGATCCTGGACGTCCCTTCCAGCCATGAGGGTTCTAGGACTCTGTGATTATTGGGACAGAACTGGGAGGAGGCCAAGGGGCCAGCAGCTCCGGGTGCTGTGTGACAAATGCCCAAACCATCCCAACCCTAATATTTTAAGAGCAAAGACAAAAAAAGCTGCCTCCATGTGACAGCCTTGAATGAATCAGTGCAAATGGGACATCAGAAAGGCCCATTCCCACCTGTGAGTGGCAAATCCCGGAGCAGATTAGCTCAGGAGACCAGTTCCAGGTGACATCCATCCCCATCGAGCTGTCTCTTGCTGGGGTTTGATACGCCAGGAGGTGACAGGCCCTATCTCCAGCCCAACAGCCACAGAGCAGCGGACAGGAGCGTTTTAGCGGCGCAGTTTAGCTGGAGCCTGACAGCAGCCTGGATTGCAGCCCTCCGTACTGACTCGATACGCTCCTAACGGGCTGTCACATCACTGGCACCGCCCCAGGCAGCGACTGCACTTAATGAGAGCCACAAAAATATCAGAAGACACAACCAACACTTCCTTACAGCCCATCCGGGTCACTCCCTGCTTGGCTCTCTTCTTAATTAATCATGGAATCATAAGGGATCCAAAGGGACCTGGAAAGATCATTCAGTCCAGTCCCCCTGCCACAGCAGGGTCACCCAGACCCAGTGGCACAGGAACACAGCCAGGCGGGGCTGGAACGTCTGCAGAGAAGGAGACTCCACAGCCCCCCTGGGCAGCCTGGTCCAGGGCTCCGGGACCCTCCCTGGGAAGAAGGTCCTGCTGAGATTGAGAGGGAACCTCCTCTGCTCCAGCTGGCACCCAGTGCCCCTTGTCCTGTCCCCTGATGCCCTTGAGCAGAGCCTGGCTCCATCCTCCTGACACCCACCCCTCCCAGATTTATAGACAGGAATGAGGTCCCCTCTCAGCCTCCTCTTCTCCCAGCTCAAGAGATCCATGTCTGAGCTCTCCTGTTTGCATCAAGAGCAGGTACTGCAGTAGAAACAGACATAACTGTGCAAAACCAACAGCACAGAGTGTGCGTCGAGAGCGACAGCCAAGGAGAACCTCGCCTGAGCACAGCATCCGTGCTGACACTGAAAACCCAACTGGACGCAGTCCCGGCCAATCTGTTCTAGCTGAGTGCCTGAGCAGGGGGGCTGACTGTGAGGAGCTGCGGAGGGAACTGCGTTTGTTGAGTGTGACGAAAAGGAAGCTCAAGGGAAAGCTTACTGCTCTTTACAGCTACCTGAAAGGAGGTCAGAGAGAGGAGGGGTTCAGCCTCTTCCCCTGGCCACAGGCAATAGGAGCAGAGGAAACAGCTCCAAGTGGCACCAGGGGAAGGTTGGGGTGGATGTCTTCACTGAAAGGGTGATCGAACGCTGCAACAGACTGCCCAGGGCAGCAGAAGAGCCCCCATCTCTGGAGGGACTGAAGATGTGTGGATCTGGTGCTGAGGGGCACCATTTAGTGGTGACTTGGGTCAAAGGTTGACCTCAATGATCTCAAAGGTCTCCTCCAACCAGAGAGATTCCATGACTAGAAGATCTCAAAAGGACCCTTCCAAGCCCAATACCCAGCAGATTTGATGATCCTCACCGATAAGCAACCTCAGCTCTGCAGTTCACTGCACCCAACAGAACGCGTGGGGAGACTGACTGGAGTTTGCCCCGACTCCGGGCAGAATCCAGCCCTTTTTGCATCTGCTGTTGCACTGAATTCAGAGGAAAACGCCTGAGCTGGATGCCCCTCTCCTTGTGTCACAGACCAGAAGTCAAACTGTAAAAGCTGGGGCTTCAGATTTCAGGAGAGCTGCCTCCTCCAGGTTCAGATTCCAGCAGAGCCTCCTCCCGCGCTCCATCCCTGGGTTAGCTGAGCTATTAGCCCGGGGAACAGTGCCAAACAATTATAAGATTACACTAAGACTAAATCCCCGTATCATGAAGAGCAGATGCTGGCGAGGAACACGCTGAAATAAAAAGAACTGTCGTTCGCTGCTCACCGGTATCACAAACACACCCCCACGAGGCAGCAAATTAATTCACTGCTTCAAAGCGAGGAATCCTAAAGGTTCTCTAACAGCTCCTCTATTTAATCACTAAAGCTGTCCCCATCGGAATTTTTCTTACCTACAACTGTGCCACAAAATTGACTTCATGTCTGCACAGCAGAGGCCACAAATTCTCTGCCCTGGACAATGGGACAAGAAAAGAGGACCCCCACTACCTCCCAGTTTTGCCAGCAGAATGGGAAGCGGGACTTCTGAGGTGCTGCAGCAAAGCCTGGCTGGCAGCGGGGGGAGAGAGCCCTGTGGACTGACTGAGCTGAAGGAATCAGGCCCCGACTCAACAGATCCAGCAGCAGCTTTAAAACAGTCCCCCCAGTATTGCAGCCTCGGGAAACTCTGCTCAGGGAACCAGCAGGAGTCACAGGGAGAACCCAGTGGCCTCTCCTAAACTAGGGGGACAGTCCTTTGCGTGGAAACACTCTGGCTGCTTAGCACCACATCGAAGGAGCTCGTCACAGCATCAGAGTGTTAGGGGTTGGAAGGGACCTTAAAAGATCATCCAGTCCAGTCCCCCTGCCACAGCAGGAGCCCCCAGATCCAGTGGCACAGGAACAGTCCAGGTGGGTTTGAAACGGCTCCAGAGAAGGAGACTCCACAACCCCCCTGGGCAGCCCCTTCCCAGGCTCTGGCACCCTCAGCAGGAAGAAGCTGCTTCTCCTCTTGATGTGGAACCTCCTCTGTTCCAGCTGACACCAGTATCCACCAATCAAGGAATAAAGTGCCACCAGCGTTATCAACACTGCATCCCATGGCTTCGACTGCTCCTTGGAGTCACTCGAGAAGCAGCAGTGCTTTGCCCCACCTGCCTTCTAGGTAACGGGATCTCAGGGCCTCGTGATCGGTCACAGCACCAGCGTGATCACTAAGAGTCGGAGATGGCTCCAAGAACCTGGAGAACAAGAACTTCTCAAGAAAGGAAATGAGAGGGTAGAGCTTCAATACCTGGCAGTGAGCTAGAACTATTAATGAAGTGATCGATACCTCTGTAAAGCAGCTAGAGAGAAGCAGCTGATTAACAGGCTGCTCTGCCCAGAGGGGGGGTCAGAGCCCAGAAGGAAAACAGGATGAAGGTAAAATGGGGTGTTTTCACAACATCTTCTCTTCGCTGCATCCAGACCCCTCCAGCCATTCACAGTAAGACCCTGGAGCTTACCCATCCCACCTAAGCCGGGTGCTTGAGTCAGCTCAGTTGATGAAGTTTGCCACGTTTTACCCTAAACTGCATCTTTAGCTCCCCTGTGAGTNCTAGGCTGGGTAAGCACCCAGGGCTAAATCAGCAGGTCGCAGGCTTTGTGCTCTGTCAGTGCAGCAGCGCCCAGCTCTTGGTGCAGACACTGCACAGACCCAGCAGCAAAGCAGGCAGCACGGCAGAGCTGCTGTGCAGTACGGTTTGAGGATCCCTGCCAGGGGCTCTGCTGGGGCGTTTGATGAAGTTTGCCATGTTTTACTCTAAAATGCATCTTTAGCTCCCCTGTGAGTACGGAGCAGAGACCCACGCTGAACCTGGGTGCCCAGGTGAGAGGTTCTGGGGTTTCGCTGATGTCAGCCAGTGTTTGGTGAGAGCACAGTGCCTCAGGTTTACAAAGACCTTCTCAGGAAGGGCGGAAGTCAATACAATCCCCAGTTAGTAAACACTGGCTACAACAAACAGAGTAAGAGCACATTTGTGTACGAAATGTGCTGGAGGGATGGAATAATCCCCCTACCACCTCATGCAACTATGGACCTTTAACCCCCCAGCATCTGGCGACACTTGAGCCGCAGGTGCAGCGCCCAGTGAAGAGCACTGGACCTCCTGCCACCTCAGCACTCACGCTCCAGGGCACAGAACTCAGCCAGGGGAGTTCACGTCTGATGCTGAGGAGCAGGAGTTGTCCTTTCTCAGCTCAGAGAGGGTGTGGGTTGTGCGTCACACATCAGGCAGGGGGGAAAGCTGCAGCAGATCTGGCTTTCAGGGGCTGTACTCAACCCTTATCTAGCAACAGAGCAGAGAGAGGCGGCTGCAGTGCATTTCACTCTGAGTAAGCTGTGGAGAACCCGCTTATTGAAACCATGAGAGATCTTCCCAGGTAGTTACAAGTGGAGAGAGGAGAAAAGCAGCCAGAGCCCAGAACCGAAAGCAGTGTAAAACATCCACCAGCGCCTCGCGCAGCAGATCCCAGCGCCGATAACAGAGCAGGAGCATGGAAACAGCTCATTCCGGGTTTAGCAGATACAGAAGCCATAACATCGACGCGTTGTTGGCAAGCAAAGCCAAGGAAGCCTCTATCGCCCCTCAGCAAGTTCCCTTTCCTATTAACCAGAACAGATGATAGCATCAGTTCTTCCACATGGGGTTTTACATCACAGATAATGCCATCAGACACTCCCTGCTCTGCACACAGCACAACCAGAGATCCTCCTCAGGACTAATTGACTCCATTGCTTCCGATGCAGAGAAGACATCTCTGTTAGAAAAAGCTCCCCTGCTCCAGATGACAAAAGATGCCCTCCCCAATGATTACTGCCTGCCACAATGCTCTACAGATTGTTCTGGAGCAGAAATTGATCAGAAAGGAATCAACCGTACACAGCGCACACACCGGACACAGAAACTCAGCAACATCCCAGCTGCAGCGCTCAGAAGCCTCTCTGTCCCCTTCTCAGGTGCGGGTGAGGTCTCCTGTTCACACCAGATCCCTCACGAGGCTCAGGGGGGACCTCATTCCTGTCTCTAAATAGGGGAGGGGTGGGTGTCAGGAGGATGGAGCCAGGCTCTGCTCAAGGGCATCTGGGGACAGGACAAGGGGCACTGGGTGCCAGCTGGAGCAGAGGAGGTTCCCTCTCAATCTCAGCAGGACCTTCTTCCCAGGGAGGGTCCCGGAGCACTGGACCAGGCTGCCCAGGGGGGCTGTGGAGTCTCCTTCTCTGCAGACGTTCCAGCCCCGCCTGGCTGTGTTCCTGTGCCACTGGGTCTGGGTGATCCTGCTCTGACACAGGGACTGGACTGAATGATCTTCCGAGGTCCCTTCCCATCCCTGAGGATCCTGTGATTCAGCTGTGCATTGCACGAGCAGCACACAGCTGTCGGGGAAGCCAGAGCCAGGAGTCACAGCCGAGCCAGGAGAGGAGACCAGTCTCATGCAGAACATTACCACTGAGAGGCTGAATGCTCCAGGAAAGCTTCCCAGCTCCCAACCAGCTGATCCAACATCAAACGTCTTGATGTTCTATAAACATGGGGTCACACGGATATTTTTCTATCGTTTTCCACCCAGAAAGGAACAATCAGCATGCACTATGCAAACAGGAGCCCTCTCCCCACAGCCAGCGGGCTTTGATGCGCCCCACATGTTCCCAGCTTGAAAGCAGCCAAGAATCAAACAGGGACAACTCTCCAGGCCCTCACATTCTGCAGCACGAGCACCACAGCTCCACAAAGAACGCTGCGGGTCAGCCTGACCTTGCCCAGGCAGCAGGGGAAAAGCTCTCTCTGGGGGGGGAGCACTGACTGCATTTTATTACTTAACCTGCAGATGGGATCGACCTGACAGCCCACCGAGCGGCAGCGCTGCGAGACCTCGCAGGAAGAGAGGGGGAAGCTGCACAAATGAGAGCCACGGGTGACACAGCTTCACAGGAGAGAGAAGGGAAGCCCTTCACAGAGGTGCCTGCAGACAGAAGCTGCTGCTACAACCCCAACGCTGCTTGTTGTGCTCAAGAGGAAGAGAGTGGGGTGCTGGAAATACCCTCCATCTGAAGGTTCCTTGTTCACACTGAAAAACTCTTGTTCTGGGAATAACCCAGATGGCTCCTGAGGTCCAGGGGGGTGCTGCAGAATGCTCAACACTCGCTGCAGGTTTGGGACCAGAAAAACACGTGGTAAGCACTCACTACTCTAGCCACAGAGTCACGGAGTGTCTGGGATTGAAGGGACCTCGAAAGATCGTCCAGTCCAATCCCCCTGCCCCAGCAGGAGCCCCTAGATCCAGGGGCACAGGAACAGCCCAGGAGGGTTTGAAACGGCTCCAGAGAAGGAGACTCCACAACCCCCCTGGGCAGCCCCTGCCAGGGCTCTGGCACTCTCACCGAGAAGAGGTTTCTTCTCACCTTGGTGTGGAGCCCCCTACCCTCATAACGCTCTGAGCAAGGGCAAAGGGAGTCCGAGCACTCCTCGTCCTGACCCACGGCCTTCACTTGGAACCAGCGATCAGACAAACAGTCCTCTCCTAACAGCCCAGATGGTTGTGGCTCGTTTGTAGGGGAGTACAGACCAGTGTCTGATGAAACAGGTGAAGACAAGGTGCTGGCTTTTAGCTGGCGCAGCCCAGCGCAGCGTAACTACAGCAGGGCGTGCGAGAAGGCTTTGGAGGTCCTGTGCCAGGTAACACGGATAGAGAAGCATCAGTGTGAACTGCTGATGAGGTCACCTTCCAGAAGACCTCGTTTTGCCCCCTGCATCAGCCCTCACCCCAGGCGTGCTGGGCCACTGACTGCAGAAGCAGTTTGGGTCAGTGTTGTGCTCATCAATAATGGAAGGATGGAGGATAACGAGGCTGGGATCGCTTGCCAAGGGAAGGGTCAGGATGGGAGCAGAAGATGTTCCAAATCAAACCGACCTGGTGACAGGAAGACTCAGCTGGCTCATAAACACCACCCTTTACACACAGCACACCACGCTGATTTAACGGCACTGGTTTCTTTATCTTCAGCTCAAGCCTGGTGCCCTATACATCATCGGAGTGGGCTAGCTCCAGCTTTTTTACAGCATCCTTCTACACACCAGGGGCTGCTGCCAGTCCGCCCACCTCACCTTGGCAACCTGCCTCAAACCAGGCCAGCTCCCTCAGTCCTCTTCTCACAGGGCAAGTGCTCTACTCCTAAGCACAGTGGTAGCCCCCACCTGAACCTGCACTGGAAATCACACAACTGGAGTCTTTAGGCTGCAGCATGGAGTAAAGGGGAGTCATGACTACTCTCAGTGAGCTTGCTGTGCTCCTGCTCGCTCTGCCCGTGCCTCCACCATCACTCTTTACTGCCAAGGCACCAACCAGCTCATTTCATCTTCCTATCGACAGGTCCTCCTCACCAAAGCTGCTCCCCAGCCGGCCAGCACCAGCACTGCCTACGCTTAACAACCCCTAGAGAGCTCCGTCCAGGACTCTCTCCCTGGCTTATGACCAGGCCGTAGATTTTTATCGTCAAATAAGGTTTCCAGACTCTTTTCATGTCACTTTCTTCAAGACCTTTTCCATCACCCTTTTCCATATCAAAGCAGCCTGCAAAGTCACTTAGATTCCTGAGGAATTGCCAACAATCCCATCACCTCTCCACAGCCATAGCTGGAAGCAGTTACGCTCCCCTGGCTTAATCTTCACAGCAGTTTCCATGCCGCTCTCATGCTCTGCTATTTCTGTGCCAGGAATTCACTGTTCTCTCCTCTTATTAGATTTCAAATAATCAGAGACACAGGGACCCACAGCACTGGAAACGTCCTCCCGAGTTATTGATTGCACTCATGATATGATCACAATATACTTTCAGAACATCCATACAGGCATTGATCATCTTTCTTCTCTTCTTTGGTACTTACTGAAGTTATTTTGTCTCCTGCAGACTAACTTTCTAGCACTCTCACCAAGGCCTCCCTTAGACCCCTTGTGTGGAAAGCAGGATTGATCTCCATTCTTCTTTTTCATAGCGGTCTATAAAGTTTGAGGTTGGGTCTGTGTGCAGCGAACCCTCAAGGTTCCATCTGTGCTTTATGTGAAAACACCTTTTTCTTCCTGTGCATTCACCTCACAGTAACCTAATTCAAAACCCAGACACTCTGAGAGTAAAAGGCAAATCAAACAGCCTTAAAACAGCTTTTCTTCTGGCTGCTCTCTGGATCACAGAACCGTTCCGGTTGGAAAAGACCCCCTGGATCATCAAATCCAACCATCAACCCTCCTCTACATGTTCACCCCTCAACTCCATCCCCTACCTCCACAGCT
>VZRI01012922.1:56065-73989 GCA_013397515.1 Upupa epops
CCAGGCTGAACCCCCAAAGCTCCCTCAGCCTCTCCTCATCAGCCTTTCCCTCCAGTCCCTTCCCCAGCCTCATTGCTCCTCTGCACCCGCTCCAGCCCTCCATCTCTTTCATGCAGTGAGGGGCCCAGCACTGCCCCCAGGACTCGAGGAGAGGCCTCCCCAGTGCCCAGTGCAGGGGGAGAGTGACATCCCTAGTCCTGCTGGCCACACCAGTGCTGATCCAAGCCAGGATGCCCTTGACCTTTGGTGCCACCTGGGCACCCTGCTGACCCCATAAAGAGGTTGAAAGGAACTGTGCCCAGCACTGCAGGCTGCATGCTCACAAGGACGAGCTCACACCCCATTTACCCTGACTCCTCACCCTTGCACAGAGGCTGTTTTATTTGAACCAAGTAAAACTGCTGGGCTGACCTACACCGCGGGGATCCGGAGCCTCCTGTCCAACAAAGCAAAGTCAGCAGCAAAGAGCGACCCCAGGCTCGGGGTGATTTCATCTCTGCCGGGCAACGCAGCCTTCCCAGGAGACCGGGACAACCTTGAACAGCCGGGCAGCTGCTCCCAACAGGAAAAGTTTACCACGGGGCAGGGCTGATGTAAGAGGGTGTGAACAGAGAGTATCCCCTTCCCTCGGAACTCTCTCAGCAGCTGATTCCACACAGCACAATCAAATTATCTTTGCTGCCACCCTGTGCACGCAGAGTTCCTGTCCTCCAGTGTCTTGGTGGCGTGGAATGTTCCAGAGACCTTTTTCTGCACAAATTTGAGGTGAAGGAGGGTATCACCTCAATCATCCTTCCCCACTAGGACACACACAGTGGATTCATAGAAACCTCACAGTTGGGGAAGACCTTTGAGATCATCAAGTCCAACTGGCCAGGCAGATTTAGCCCAGCATTAGGATCACAGTCTTTACTGCATCACACAGGATCCCCCAAAGGGCACCCAGTCCAACCCCCCTGAACCCAGCAGGGCCAGCACTCCCCAGACCAGGTTGCCCAGAGCCCCAGCCAGCCTGAGCTTGAATGGCTCCAGGGATGGGGTCTCCACCCCCTCTCTGGGCAGCCTGGTCCAGGGATCCCCCACCTTCAGATTTGAGAACCCTTTGTGATGTCTGTTCACCCTGATGGGCACTGTCACACAGACTGTGCCAGCACTGCTTGTTCACGAGTAGAAGCCCTAAGGACCAGGGTGGTCTTAAAACAGTGCTCTGCACACCCTATTAAGTGCAAACACCCACCATGCCATGACAGCCAGTCAGGGCCAGGGAGCATGGCAGAGCTAGAATTCCAGGCTCTGCTCAAGGTCATCTGGGGACAGGACAGGGGGCACTGGGTGCCAGCTGGAACAGAGGAGGTTCCCTCTCAATCTCAGCAGGACCTTCTTCCCAGGGAGGGTCCTGGAGCACTGGACCAGGCTGCCCAGGGGGGCTGTGGAGTCTCCTTCTCTGCAGACATTCCAGCCCCGCCTGGCTGTGTTCCTGTGCCACTGGGTCTGGGGGATCCTGCTGTGGCAGGGGGACTGGACTGGATCTTTCGAGGTCCCTTCCCATCCCTAAGGATTCTGTGATTCCAAAGGCAAACATCTCACATCTATTTCTCCCTATCTGGGTCGAAGTGAACTAAACAGCAGGGAAAAGAAGAGAGTGGGATATGGACAGATCTCAACAGCAAACGCTCGCCAGACACACACACATCCTGTTTGCACCACGTGAGCAGGCAGCGTCCGCACTCAGAGCTATCACAGCCAAGTCCAAACCCACCCTGAACTGTTGCTGCTCATCGTTTGCCATCACCACCATCTACAGCAGGCAAAAGCCTGACTGAAAGACTTGGTGTCCCTATAAAATCAGCTTTCAGAGGTGGCTGTAACCAGGACAGCCCCGGCTCGACCTCTGCAAGAGTTCTCACACAGGCAGGAAGATCAAAGGCTCTGGCTTTGAACTCCTCCATCCTACCTGTTACTGCTATTTGAGTCAAATAAGGAGCTGAACGGCAATGCAGAGCCCAACGCTGCGGTCTCGGTTTGCTGATGCTCATTACACACCAATACACAGGCTCAGCCCTCACAAACACATCAAAGAGAGAGGGGAAAGAGAAGCCAGCCCAGCCGTCCACCACAGGCAGCCTCTCTGATCCCACAGAAACCCCCAGACAACAGGGCGAAGGTTTCAACTCGGCCAGAGTTCACTCAGAGGATAGATCCTGAGCGCTGGAAGTTCTGAAGCCTGAGGTTTGTCAGCCTGGGAAGAGCGAAGGGGTAACGGGTGGGGTTGGTCTGAAACTGCGACGAGCAGCAGGCAAACACGCGCTGGGGCTGCGACGGGTTCAGCAGCTAATTATTTCTAGCTGAAAGGACGCGAGCGGCGCCAGTGTTTGCTTTCACTGCTCTTTCTCAGCTCAACAGCTACTCTCCTCGTAAAAGGTTGAAGCACCATCGTGTTAAACACCTGGAGGAGAGGTTTATCAGCAATTCCAGCACCAATTCAACACTCCCCCCTGTGCCCACAGCACGGGGTCAAACGGAGCTGCTCCAGCCACGCACAGCACAGGTCACTGCGCGGCACAGCACACGTAGGTGGGGATGCTCTGCTGTCCAGTGTCCAGAACCGGGATTAAAACACATCTGAGTTGTTGCTGCAGCCCACAGAGGGCATTTTCACGCTGACACCATCCAACATTGTGTCTCATTCCATCTGAGGTAGGGGCATACTGGGGATTTGAAAGCAATGGCTGTAGGAGTCTCTCGTCGTCGCGTTCGTTTTTGGATGCCAGACCCCAAACCTTTGCCAACCAAAGGCTGGTTCCAAGTATTTGTTTGCCAGTTCCTTCCATCCCAGTAAATCCTGGGAAATTACCCTTAGCAGAAACCAACCAGATGAGTTCCTGGCCACTAACTCCATATAAAGCACCTACACAAGTGGACAGCAGGCTGTCTGACTCTGTTTCTCTTCATCAGACAGACCCTAACGGATTCAAATTAAACCCCGCAACCACGGAACCACAGAACAGTCCTGGCTGGAAAGGAGCTCCCAGCTCCCCCAGTCCAACCATCCCCACCCCAACCAAACCCCTCAGGCCCTGAGAGACTGACAGACACAGCCTGACCCCCTCCCTGCTGCCACTCGAGCAGGGCGGGAAGCACCATGGCTACAGGGTTCTTCAACACCTCCAGGCAGGGGGACTCCACCCCCTCCCTGGGAAGGCCCTGCCAGTGCCCAACCACTCTGGCTGTCCGTTGATGTCTGTGATCAGCGAGACTAGGAGAAAGAAGTGGGAAGATCTCATGCGTGAATCACACAGAACCACAGATTTACGGAGGCTGGAAGAGACCTTCGGGATCATCAAGTGCAGTGAAGTTGGGAAACAAACACTTGTTAGGTCAAAACATAAAGCCTTCTCCAAGGAAACCACAAAGGGCCAGCTCCACTTCACAAACAGGAGAACGACGACTCCTGCGAATCCCATGCAGATTCACAGAGCAGAGAACTTCGACAGCAGAGCTCCAAGCGCCACCCAGGCTCTGGGCAGCTCCAAAGCTGGAGTACCAGCATCACCTCCATCACCTCCGACCGAAGCAGCGGTGGCTGCTAACAACTCCAAAAGCACGAGCTGTTCTTGTTTTGTAACCAGGATAAAGGGAGAAAATAAGAGGGATGAAGAGAACATAAGAATCCTTTTCTTCTCTCCCACATTGCTTCTCCCAACATGACCTGCCTGTGCAGAATCCAGAGTCACTGAGCAACACAACCACCACTATCAGTGCTGGAAAGAACCGACTGAGGGACGACTCCTCTACCAGCACAGTGGTCCACAGCCTCCTGTGTCTCTCACAGAGGTTCCTCTCCTTTCCAAACCCCCAAGGGCCAGCCATTGGTTGCTTTTTGCACCCCCAGTGCCTGCTGTGCTCAGAGCCAGCTCTGTACTCATAGAATCATCAGGGACTGGAAGGGACCTCAAAAGATCACCCAGTCCAACCCCCTGGCACAGCAGGAAAGCCTCAGCCCCCAGGACCCAAATCCCTGCAGCTCCATCGTGTGTCCTGCAGTTGGGCAGCTTTCAGACCCAGTTGCACAGGCTGCTGGGACATCGCATCTCAACTCCATTTTTAACTGGAATGGTTGGACTGGATGATCCCTGAGGTCACTTCCAACCTGCTCCTCTATGACTTCTGAAAGTGTTCAGAGATCCATGAACAAAGCGGACTTGAAGCAACACCAGGAGGGACCCAACAGAGCATCCTCCTCACCAGTGCCGCAAGCTGGCATGCATCACCAGCAGGCTGCAAAGAGGGGGGAAGGCAATGAATTCTGCAAAATAACCAGGTCGATGTGGGAGTTAAGAAGTTGTTAGAGGGAGTTACCTCCCTCTTAAGGCTGTGACGAGTATAACCATCAGCAGGAAAGGTGCGGTTGGCCAACAGAACTACTCTGATCACCCCGACTGGGCTAAAGAGAGGATGAAACAGCAGGCACGGGTAACCAAGGTTTCCCTCAGGAACAGCCTCCTGCAGGGAGAGCGGGCACTCAGAGCAAAATCCTGACTGGCAGATGTAAATGGCAGCGGCGCTATCAGCAAACTGTGAAGGACTGAGGTGTCAGGATGAGAAAGGGGAAGACAGAGCACCCCTGAGCATTGCCAAGAAGCTTGTCCGTCAACTCTCATTGCTATCACAAGTCCTGAGAGGCACAACCGGAGCAGACAGGCCAGTAATGCCTAAAACACCCCCAACGCATGGAAGCGGCAGGAGCACAATCCAGTTTCGGTTCTGACAGCCAAATCCCACTCAGAGCGCCCATGCTTTCAACTCTTCGTCTGAAAACACTGCTTTTCTCATCCGGCCAAACCCCAGAGCCGTCTCTATCGGTGCAAAGGACTCCTTCCAGCCTGAAAACCAACCGCGTGCTTTAGGACAGCCACAGAGAGGACGAGTCGCTCTGTCGGGGTGAGAGTTCCCGCTTCGCAGCCTTTGATACCTCCTCACTGATGTGGCTTTGATCCCTCGTCTCTACCCGAGACCATTCAAGCCTGGCCAAGGCTGGGCGTGAAGCATCACTATGTTCCAGCCCAGATTAGTCTTCACAAGCAAATGCAAATCCTCCTGCTCTTATGCACGTCACTCTACTCTGCATCCCGTTTGGATGTGGAGAAAGGACCATTCCCGCTCACATAGCCAGCCCTACCAGCCTGCCTTGCACAGCTCTGAAGATAAAAGGCTCCTCCTTGAACTTCCCAGCCTGCTCAAGACCTGTCAACTCAGAGAGGCGACAGAATCAGGCTCGGGTAACGGGCCTGTATTAACAGAACTCAGCCCCAGTCACACCAGCAGCTCACGATCCCACTGCACTTGAGCATCTGCTGCAGCCAGAACCAACACTGGGGACGTTCCCCCTCAGCACAGCACTCTGACTGCAGTGTAGCTCTTCGTCTGTCCCCGTTAAGTGCTGTGCAATGAGGTTTCATCACATAATAGTCCTGACAGACTGGTGGCAGGCACTGCAGAGTCCCAGCCTGGTGGAACCCCAAGCTCAAATCCATTTGGTCCAGGTGAGAATGCAAACAGGAAGATGTAGTAGCTAACAGGGATACAGCACAGCTCCCCTCTTCCAAAGCTATCACAGAGTGCAAGGGATTGGAGAGGACCTTGGGAGATCATCCAGTTCAATCCCCCTGCCACAGCAGATCCAGTGGCACAGGAACAGGCCAGGTGGGTTTGGAATGGCTCCAGAGAAGGAGACTCCACAACCCCCCTGGGCAGCCCCTGCCAGGGCTCTGGCACCCTCACTGGGAAGAAGCAGCTTCTCCTCTTGATGCAGAACCTTCTCTGTTCCAGCTGNACAAAGTAGAGGGGAGGAGTAGAACCTCTCTCCATCTCTTAACCACCACCCTTCTAATCCACTCCAGGTGGCCATTGGTCTTCTTAGCCACCAGGACCGCCAGGTCCTTTTCTCCAGCAGGTCAGTGCCCACCCTGCTCCCTGGGGTTGTTGTTACCCAGATGCCAGACTCTCCACTGCCCTGGTTGAACTCCATTCAGCCCCTCCCTGCCCAGGTCCCGCTGAAGGGCAGCCCGGCCCTCTGGGGTGTCAGCCCCTCATCCCAACTCTGTGCCATCAGCAAACCTGCTGACAGTGCACGCTGTTCCCTCAGCCAGGGGGTTGATGCATGGATTGAGTAGCCCCTGGTTCCTAGCAAAGGAACATTCTTCCTTAGCCCTAGAAACCTCGACAGTTAAGCTCCACGCCTGCTTGCAACTGACTCGGTCCAGCTCCCACCCCTGTGAGCACGGAACAGGGACATTGAGAACACTCGAGGTCTCGTCCAGGCAGCCGGTTCTGCGATGCTCACTGCTGACTCTCGACAGCTGAGCTGGGTTTGGAAGGACCCAGCCAAGGGCCTGAAGAACTGCAGATAAGGCATCACCAAATATTTGTGCTGAGGAGTCAGAAGATTCCCCTGATCCACAGAACAAACAGTCTGACCGACTTCCTTTGCCTCTCAGGATTGGATTTGTGAGTATAAAGCAAAACTTCACGCTGCCCTTCAGCTCCTCACGTCCTCGCAGAGTAAACAGCAGAGGAGCAGCGGCAACCAAGAGCAGCAGCACCGCGCTGATAGCTGTTGTGCAAGGTCAGCATCCTCCAGCCTGGTCTGGCCAGTGGATTCTGTAGCTGCAGAGGGCTCTGTTTGAGCTGAAGTCTCCTGTGCACCCACCTTAACCGAGAATGAGGAACCCTGAGGGGTGGGATTAGGTCAGTAGACCTTCTCGGGCACCTGGTTTGTAGTTATTCGAGTGGAACTCTTCTCTTCCATCCCCCTGCGGGTGTAACCGCTGAAGCTGCAAGTTGCAGAGGCAAAGGGTTGGTTTGAAAAGCAGAACCAGTGGGGACGGAGGCTCCTTTGTTTGAGCAGTGGGGTTATTCTCTAAGATTTAGTTTTTATTTGAATCGACTCCATTTTTCAGTTATTTTTGAGCGATACTGAGCTTCCTCCAGAGTGAAACTTCAGTGGCTCTGATGGTTACTCCTGAGCTCAGGGCAAGACAGGAGTTGGGTCTCTCAGAAAAGGAGACCAAGGGGTGACCTCACTCCACCATCAGCTTGATACCTACACGTTAGCACAAGGGGGATAGCTACCCACCCGAGGGGATCTGAACCCCTATGAACTAAGGACAGGTTGCTTTCTTGCAGGATGTACTCATTCCCAGTGGATCCCACTGCTGGCACTGCTGTTTGCCAGCAGATGCGCCAATTAGGAGGTCTGCAGAGCAAGGAGCAGCACAACCTTCCCCTGCCAGCTTCCAGGCCTCACCCACCGGCTCATTCCCATGCAGGAGGCAGGCAAGGCATCCTACGGTCAGAGTTTTCTAGGTACTGCTGCCAGTTGACTCTTAACTCTGCTGCCTGGAGCCAAAGGTATTTGGAGAACATCGCAGGCCAGATGTGCGCAGGAGAAGAGGGCTCCAAGCCACAGCTGACAGGTCAACCCCTTCCTTCCCAACAAGATGTTGTTTCTGTTTCCAGCAAACAAGGAGAAGGAGGCGGATGTTGACACAAGATGGGGATTAGCCCAGCCGACTGATTCACGCGCCAGTCGGTGCGGAAGGTCACCGCGGATTTCTCCAGCACAGCTCCAGGAGGCAGATACACTGCTTATTTCTCACAAGCCGCACGGCACTGCTGACGTCAATGTAATTGCTCGTTAATTACTTCTCAGAAAGTAGCCTTCCCTCCCTAATAAGGGAATTCCTCTCCTCTCTTATCATCCCCATTAAGTCAAATACTCATTAAAAGTGCTTAAGCACCACAACGCCTTCTTATCCACTTTATTAGAGAAAGGAAAAAGCCTCAAGCCCAGCTTGGCCAAAGCCATCCCTCTGGGCTAGGAAGCAGATAGAGAAGAAGCCAGGGAGAACAAGCCCCACATTCACATCAAGGGCAGCCCAGGTCAAAGGGAGATGCCTCTCTGCACACACCAGAGGGGCAGCAGCTCGTCCTGAATTCAAAAGGAAACAGAAGGATGTGGCAGCTGCACTGGCTCTGCTCAAAAACCTGATGGACTGGAGCTCAAAGCCCACACCTCCACAGACGGGAGCGGGCAGATCACACTGAAGGGCAGGGCAGAAAGGAAAGGCAGGGGTTAAGTTCATGCCATGGCAACAGTATTTTCTCCTACATCACAGCAGTCATGGGAAAGCAGGGCAGCCTCTGGCAAGCACTGTTCACACACAGTTGACACCTTTAACTTTTCGTTCAAGAAGGACACAGAGCTGCTGGAGGGTGTCCAGCACAGAGCAACGAAGAGGATGAAGGAAGGAGAGCAGCTCCCTGATGAGGAAAGGCTGAGGGAGCTGGGAGAAGAGGAGGCTGAGAGGGGACCTCATTCCTGTCTAGAAATAGAGGAGGGGTGGGTGTCAGGAGGATGGAGCCAGGCTCTGCTCAAGGGCATCTGGGGACAGGACAAGGGGCACTGGGTGCCAGCTGGAGCAGAGGAGGTTCCCTCTCAATCTCAGCAGGACCTTCTTCCCAGGGAGGGTCCCGGAGCCCTGGACCAGGCTGCCCAGGGGGGCTGTGGAGTCTCCTTCTCTGCAGACGTTCCAGCCCTGCCTGGCTGTGTTCCTGTGCCACTGGGTCTGGGGGATCCTGCTGTGGCAGGGGGACTGGACTGGATGATCTTTCCAGCTCCCTTCCCATCCCTAAGGATTCTATGAAACCACGCAGGCAGGCTTTCAATCACTTCCACGACGAGATCTCATTTCTATGCAGCTTCTATACCCGCCCGACGCCTGATGCATAAACGTCTCCAGGTTAAACTCACGACGGCGTGGATTCCTTTAATTCCCTCCTCGAGCAGCAGTATGGTTAAAAATAAACCGGGTCCGATCTGCCCAGAAACAGCACGTGCAACCGCAAAGTTAATTCACACGAGAGACCTCGGGAGCCCTCAAGTGACTCCCAGAGCTGCTTTGTGCTTTGATTTTAGCCCACCTCATGGCAGGGTCCTACAGGACAGCTGCCAGCCTGACCGAGCCTACTATATTCTGCAGTCCACAGCGTCAGCAGCCTCTGGATTTGTCCAATTCAAGGTGTTCACAAGGAAAAGAGGTTGGAAAAGAGTCCAGGATGGAGGATACTGCAGGGGGACCCAGTCAACACCCTTTTGTCTTTCCCTTCTGGCTGCTCCTCAAAAGCCTCTGCTTTCTCAGTCTCCCAACCATGAGGACTCAGAGCACTGAGCTGCTCGGGAATGACACCAGCCCTTCCAGGCAGCCACAGCCACGCAGCAGCGAGTAGCTGATACAGAGAGCACCATCTACTGACAGCAGCCGCAGCTCCACAGACCCAGGCAGCTCCAGGCATCGAGGCTTCCAGCAAACTTCAGCCTCCTCTTTCCCATCTCTGTTTCTCAGTCTCCTGTGTGGCCGCTGAAGCTCTTGTCGTGCCCACTCACTCTAAGATGCTGCAGTCAGTCTCCCCCCAATTGCAACCTCCCGTTCCTCTCCCATTTCACCGTTGCCTCCCTCCTGGAGCTGCTCACCCCTTGTACCTGGCTCCTGCAGCACTGCCTGGCCATTAACCCTTCATTCCCAGTGCTTTACAAGGTCCTGTGGGAGGCATCATCCCTGCAGGGGTTCAACACCCAGGCAGCCAGGGAGGGTTAGGCTGGGCATTAGGAAGCCCTTCCTCAGGGAAAGGGTGCTCAGAGCCTGGACTGGACTGCCCAGGGCAGTGGGGGGGTCCCTGTGTCTGGAGGTGTTGAAGGACAGCCTGGCTGTGGCCCTGAGTGCTCCGGAGTGACCACTGGGATGATGTCTGAGCTGGATGAGCTCAGAGGGCTTTTCCAGACTCAAGGATTCTGTTTGTATTTCATGCAGATGTCATGGAATCCTGGACTCCATGGCAGTGGAACTCCATTTACTCTTTTATACAACAATTCCTGTCAACCTCTTGTGAGCAGGATGAGAGAGGGGCACAAGCAACGTGTGCTTTGCCAAGGGAGAGGCTGTAGTCCCTACAAGCGGCAGATTAACACCCAGCAACTACATTCTAAGAGGAACCTCCTAACAGGACAGTTCCAGGATCCACCTTGTTTTATAGCCCCACTCGCTCGTACCAGCGTGGCACTGTTATTCATCTGCCCTGTTCACAGGCAGCAGCACCGATTGTCTGGCTTTACCTCTTCCTCAGCTCTAAGATTTATAAATACAGTGGGATACAGCCTGAGCCGAGAAATGAGTCCTCCTTTGCACTCTATTTCATCCTCCGCTGTCACATTCTCTTTCGCTGCACCTATTCTGCAGCTGTGCCTGGTGTCCATCATCCACCTACTGTCCCTGCCTTCCCCGGTGTTTTCTTTTGATCCCTGGAGCTGGGTCATACATCTCAGGCTATGAGACAGGTAATTTCACTGCTCCCCGTTCTGTTAGTCGTGTAATTATAGCACTGGATTCAGAGGGCTAACAGGTTTCTCTGAACAGAGTGTGTCTGCAGTCTCCTGTTCCCCTGCAGCATCACCCAAGCCCCATCTCTCGCACATCAGGACAGGGTGAGGGATCTGGTGAAGCTGATGAAGTGGTTAATAACCAAACGCCTTTTGGTTTTACAAGTCACTGTTCATTCAGATTGCTGTCTCCCATTCCCCCTCCTAACCTGGTTCAGCCTCCCCCAGCCCTCTGCACCTCCACAGCAGCAAAAGCAACGGGGTCAATCAGTCCCTAATGACTGTCAGCAGGGCAGAGAGATTCAGCTAAGCCAAATTAACAAGAAAAGCTGCCACAGGGGACACCTCTCGCTGGTTGCTCTTGCCCAACCAGTACAGAGCTCTCCAGCACGAATGTAAGCCAGAGTGAAATCATTCTGGTGGATGGTAAATTGTTTATCACCTCACTGGAGGCAGAGGACTGTGCAGACAACTCAGTGCGGTGGGAGATGCTAGGGGATACGGACTGAAATGAGCCACAGCAAATAAACCCCCCAACAGGGTGCCCCAGCAGCCCAGCTGAGCCAGGACACACCTGCACTCCCACCCCATCCTGCTCCAGTCCCAGGTTTGGAAAAACCAATAAAAACCAGGAGCAAACAACTCACAACCCAGAACAACCACTCTAACCCTGCGAGAGAGGATGAGGCCACAGCAGGAAGATGAGGTTGAACAGACAGAAAAGAGTTAAACAACAATTTCATCCCAAATGACCCAGTTTTCCCTCCCTGCCATCGTAGAGATGAGCTGATTTAATTCAGCTTCATCTGCTCAGGTTGGTTTTTACAACCACTAGTAATTTGCATTCAGTATCGTAGAGCTCAACAGCAGGATGCACTCTGGAGTCAATCGCTTTACCCCAGAAAACATCGGGTGTGTTCGTGTAACCCAACTGCATCCTAGGGGATTCTGACTGGAATCAACAGCTCTGACAACTTCCTCTCCAATTACTCTGCTGTTTGGCTTTTATCAGCTGTTCTGGGGAGCTGGAAACCAGGGCAGAGGAAGACAAAGTCAACAGGGGGAGAAAAAAACCCCAGGAAGAGCCAGTATTGGAAAAGACATAAAGAGGACAATAATGAGATGGAAAGAGTATTTGAAAATGAAAACATGGAATAACAATGATAGGGAGAAAAAGGGGAAACGGACACTACCCGACCCCTACAACTAATGGCATTCATCTGAACTTGGAAGTTTAATTAAGTGCTGAACACTCGGTGACCTGAGCATTTCACTGGGTACTCATCACACAATCCCAGAAACACTGAGGCTGGAGAAGGCCTCTGCACAACAGGCCAGTTCATTTCTGGAACATGAAAATCAAAGGGGGGTGACAATTAAAACACTTCAGTAACTATAAACCCGGCTGTGCTGCTGCTTCCATAGGCAGGGCTCAGGGAGGCTGAGCACACGGAGCAACGAGTTCCCCACCAGCTGCAGAAATCACCGTGTCCTGCTGAAACACTGAGCTACCTGGGGCTTAGGAAAACCCCTCAGAAAAGCAGAAACTCTGAGTCACCCTAAGAGAAGTGAAGTTAGAGCCAGTCCCAGGAGGAGAACGTGTGGTTGTGATGCTCTGCCGCCAGGAAAAGCTTTCCTGTGTATTCAGCACAGATACCAATTGTTCAAACACTCTTGAACTGGGCCCCTCAGTGCCAGAAGGACACAGAGCTGCCTGAGAGAGTCCAGCACAGAGCCACAGGGATGAGGAAGGGAGGGGAGCATCTCCCTGCTGAGGAAAGGATGAGGGAACTGGGAACAAAGGAGCCTGAGGGGGGGACCCCATGACTGTTGATCAAGATGGAAAGGGCAGGGGTCAGGAGGAAGGAGCCAGGCTCTGCTCAGGGGCACCTAATAACAGGGCACAGGGAAATAGGGATAAGCCATGTTCAGAGGGCTCAGCTACACAGGAAACACCCTAAAGGCAGAGGAACAGGCTTCTGCACTGCTGTCCCTTCTCTCTGCTCCTCATCTGCAAACTTAGGACACCCCTCATAGCTTGTGGGTCTGTTGTACTTCAGAATCACTCCCAGATTAAGCTAACACTGCAAACACCACCATAATTAGAGCTAGGAACTATGAAAACACCACACCAGCACCAACTAGAAGCAAGGACACAGCTCCAGAAGTACAGGAGCTAGGACACAGAGCCATTCCCAGGCTGAACCCCCGTATCCAAGCCTGACTAACAGCACCACAACCATAGAAACCCCACACCAGTTACACCTGATGAATAAGGTAAAGTCAAGAAGCAAAAGTAAGACCTGCCCCTCACTCAACACAACCCTCTCCTTACCTTCTGCTCACCCCGCTGACCATGCACTGCCTCACCCAAACTACCTGCTTTAACTCATCCTGCTTCCTGCAGGGGCTCATCAGCCCCACACGACCTGCAGCTGCATGTGGGGCTGCGCTAGGGCAGAAACACTCCCAGCTGAGGCACCCGGAAAGAGCTAGAAAGTTCTGTGTTTGCTCAGCAGCCTCCTCAAGTAGGCAAGGTCACCAGGGTTGGCACTCCGGCTGTGCCTAGGTGAGGTCAGGCATCCCCCGGAGCTGGGGCATGTTTTGATAGCACCTTTGTTCCTAATTTAAGGGTGAGACATCCTGCCCTGGGACACTGCCAGGGATGGAGCAGCCACAGCCTCCCAGGGCAGCCTGTTCCAGGGCCCCAGCACCCTCACAGGGAGGGATTTCTGCCCCAGATCTCAGCTCAGCCTCCCCTCTGTTAGCTTAAACCCAGCCCCCTTGTCCTGTCAACAAGACCCTTGGAAAATGTGCCTCTCCAGCTTTCCTGGAGTCCTTTCAGGTACTGGACGCTGCTCTAAGACCCTCAGAGCCTTTTCTTCTCCAGGCTCAACAGCCCGAACTCCCTCAGCCTGTTCCCAGAGCAGAGGGGCTCCAGGCATCTTCTGGACTCGCTCCAACAGCTCCAAGTCCTTCTGGTACTGGAGACTCCAGGTGGGTTTCACCAGAGCAAAGGGGTAGAATCCCCTCCTTGCCCTGCTGGTGACACTTTGGATCCAGCCCAGGTCACAGTTGGTTCTGGGCTGCCCTCGCATGCAGAACAGGTAGCTCCAAGCCCAGAACCCAGAGGGGAGACAGATTCCAGTGAGCAGTGCTCTCTCCAGACAGAGTGTACTCCTCTGAGTACACTGACTGCATCTCCAAACACACCAGGAGTTCAGGCACCCAGGCTACACAGACTCTTCACTTACACAGTCCTCATCAGCAAATTCAGTCCCACCCCCTGTAACCCGGGAGAGGATAAACTCCACGCTGCCCCAGGCCACCCCTTGGCAGCCTGGCCTAAGGGAATCCCTTCCCTCCTGCACCACGGCAGAGCCTGGACTGGACTGCCCAGGGCAGTGGTGGAGTCCCCATGTCTGGAGGGACAGCCTGGCTGTGGCCCTGAGTGCCCTGGGGTGGTCAGTGTTCGGGCCTGGGCTGGGCTGGCTGAGCTCAGAGGGCTTCTCCAGCCTCAGTCACTTTGGGATTCTGTGATTGTAAGGAGGAGGAGGAGATGCACTATTTGCAGAACCTGCAGTGCCAGCACAGAGCATTAAACTGCCTTCCCCTTCCCAATGCCCGCGTGGTGCTATAATGCATTCGGTAATCCCTCTAATCACTGCGCTATTCTTTCCTTTACCGGGAGGTTCTCTGCTTCTCCTGCGTCATTAAAACACTGCTTTATTTTTGAAGCAATCTCTGCAAAACCCTTCAAGTAGATTCAAAGGGAAAGCAGAGGACTCGGCCAGCTTTGTGCAGCAGCTTCCCACTAAGGCGGCGGCAGCAGAACTGAAGTCCATTATGCATCCACACGCTGCTCAGAATTGCTTCCTCCTCTTGAAAGCCGCTCCATCGTTTTATCTGCATTTCTTTTTCCCCGAAGAGAAGTTCTTTTCAATAATGGCTCTGTGTCTACACGTGTCTATAGCACTAAACACCCCACTCGTTTCTAGAGTGCCACCACCGCTCGCTACTGCTTATGTTTGCTAATAGCTGCGGCAGTCGCTGCTCCCTCTCGCTCTGGTGTGATGGGAAAGAGCGCAAACTGCACATCGGTGGCTTCTTGCACAGGACCCCAGGAGCCAGAGCAGCCCCTGTTACCCTCCTTATGTTCCCTCAGCTGCCTCTCTGCAACCATCTGCTCTCGCCCGCTCTGTGTGAAGGCTGCGTTCGCTCCCTGCAGCAGGAGCCATCTCTTTGCAGGGCGTTTGAGCAGTGCAGGGCCAGGGGCTGAGGTTTTTCTCCACGGGCCAGCACCTCGATGTCCTTCACAGGCACTCGCTGAGTGCATGCGGCTGTGAGCACCCACACTCACTGGTTTCTCTGGTGAAGGTGCAAGTGTAAAGAGCCTGATGGAGAGCAACTTCTCCTCCTATTATCACCCGATGGACTGAGGTAGCAGGCAGAGAGCATGACTGTACAGACAAACTGCATAAAGGATCCCCTTCAAATAGGTGTGAAGGGTGATCACTAGCGGTCTGTGTGAGTAAACTCCATCTGTCTACTCATTCCATCTAGAGAGCTCAGTATTCGCCTAAGTACTTGGACTTCCTACAGGGAGTCAGAGAGAACAACGGGAAAATAACTGCACCGTGTGATGGCTAGGAAGGAGAAGGAAAGCAGCACTGGCCTTTGCCCTTCCTTTCCCCTCAGTCCTGGGCACAGCACAAAAACGGGGGCAAGGTCTCCCCCTTCCAGGCGGCTGATGCTGAGACAGGTGGTATTTCAGAATCCCCAAGCATGTGGTCAGGCCAAATTCAACCATCAACTCAGATCGTTGATGCTGAGTGTGGAAACCTCGCTGCAAAACTGTGAGTCTACACTATTTCCAACAAGAAAGGACGGTGCAGCAGTGAGGAGAACAATGCTGCAGCATCAACACGCATGGATTTGGCATCAGGTGTTTGTCCTTCAGCGTGAAGCTGGCTACAGGACCCTGGTCAAGAGATGCTCCTTGTCCTCTTGGCTTCTGACAACGTCAATTCTGAGCCAAGCAGGTATGCTCTGCACTTCAGGTAGGGTCACTCCAGCACTGCATTCACAGCAGAAGGACTCCAGCGTGATAAACAAACCATCAGCCTCTGCTGCTCCCAACACACAGGGTCAGGCAGCACTGAGGACAGGAGACTGGTAACTGCACAGCTCCAAAACCTCGGACTTCAGCTAGAAATCAGAGTCATGAATGACTGGCTGACAGAGGAAGAGATGCCCACACACAGAATACTAGAATCCTCGTGGCTGGAAAGGACCTCCAGAATCACCAAGTCCAGCCCTCATCCCAACAGCTCTGCAACCCCTAGACCATGGCCTCAAGGGCTCTAGCTACTCAGTTTTTAAACCCCTCCAGGGATGGAGACTCCAGCACCTCCCTGGGCAGCCTGGTCCAGTGCCCAACCACTCTCTCTGTAAAGAGCTCCTTTAGACACCTGAGCACCAGACAACACAAACACTCGTGATGATGCAAGGCATGGAAGGGCGAGCATCCTGAAAATGGAGATGGAAGCGAGCACACTAATTATTGAGAATTACTAATCATCAGAGAACGAGATGTGGAAAGGCCCATTTCCCTGAAGGGTAATTATTTCAGCTATCTGATAGTAGCTGTTACCAACGATTGTTAAATCTACCTCAGACACGCTGCGCTGTCAGCTCTGCGCCCGGTTGCACCACTCACAAAGAGGAGCCAACGCAGCGAGCGCTGCGGTGACAAGACCGCAGTCAAAAGTGGGAGAGAACAGGTAGGAAGGAAAAAGCAGCTCTTTGCTTCCATCGTGGGGATCAGATGTGGGCAGGGGGGATCCTGCTAACACTGTGGAGCAGAAGCCACTGATGAAAACCCATCTAGGTAATTCTTCTAGAAAATGACCCCCATCACTCGCTTCACCCCAGTCGGTGCAGAGCTCAGCACAGCAAGTGAGGATGGAATCCCAGCCTCTGGTCACTGAGTGCGGGCAGCCCCGCGGTGTTGGTCAGTACCAGTTGGAAATGCAGTGGTTTGTAAGAGAGCAAATAAAAGAATCCATGAGCTACTCTGCCACAAGGAGCCAGCTCTGCTGGTTGAGGATTTATGAACAGAATGCAGGATTAAAAAAGCTTCTCACTTCTCATACCAGTTCCTCTCCACGGTTTTCACAACCATCTTACAGGACTGTTAATTTGTCTCCGTGGCAGATAAAAATCCCTGCTGTTGCCAACACGAGATGAGAAGTCCAGCTGCAGTGGTTGCCTTTCTTGTTTGCTCAATTATTTATTACTTGCTAACACATTAGAAGGCAAAGTGTGTCACCAGGTACCGGCACCTTCCTCAGGCATCAAAACTCCCTGGATAAATCATCATCTAATAAGTGAGAGCAGATTCATCAGAACTCCAGAATCAACACACAGCAGGAGTTGGATGTAGGTGTTGGGAAATCAGATCTATTTTAAAATCTCTGCTAAAACCCACCCTTGCGTTCTCCAGGGAGATTTTCTGCTCTGCGGGAGCGTCTGCCCAAGTGCCTGAATTACAGACACCATGAACTCGGCGCTGCTCGGACCCCACCTTGAGCACTGCGTTCAGGTTTGGTCCCCGCTAGACAAAATAGATGCAGATAGATTGGAGAAGGTCTAGACAAGGGCGACCAGGATGATCGGGGCACTGGGAGACCTCCCATCTGAGCAAAGGCTGAGAGCACTGGGTCTGTTCAGCCTGGAGAAGAGAGGGCTGAGGGGGACCTTACTGCGATGCTCCAGTCCATCCAGGGTGGCTCCCAGGAGGATGGAGACTCCCTTTGCACAAGGACAAGGGGGAGTAGTTACAAGTTGCTCCAGGAGAGATTCCTGCTAGATTGGAAAGTTGTTCCTGCTGAGAGCCATCAGACAGTGGAAGGGTCTTTCAAGGGCAGGGGGGGATTGCTCAGCTGTAGACAGTGCTCAGGCTCAGCTGGATAGGGGTCTGGGCCAGCTCATTTCAACTGGATCCTGCTTGAAGAGGTTGGACTGGGTGATCCCTGAGGTCCCATCCAACCCGCAAACCTGTGATCCTGTGAATTACAACTCATGGGGGTTACTGGCAACAGGATGTGTGCACTGACATAAAGAGGCACCTTAACATTAATACCTCATACGAAAACCTCAACATCTTTATGCTTCATATAATATCCTCAATGAGTACCACATCCGACAGGTGGCCAGGGCCCCGCTGGACAATGCCCAGCAGCTCGGATATGAATAATCTCTGCTTTTCTGGACTGGCTCACGTTTGTACCAAGGTGGCTCCTTAGGGAAGCAGCTGAGGGAGACTAAGATCATTCTTTTTTTCCTCTTAAAATTCTACCTCGGTCAGCCTATAAAAAAGAGGTTTCATACTTCTGCATGAGTGATCCTTCAGTCACCCTACACCTTCTGCTGTCTGCATCCCAAACACAGAAAGAAATGCTTGAGAGAGTCGGGGCTGTTCAGCCTG